>BLSH010145780.1:225802-244160 GCA_018402905.1 Glandirana rugosa
ATACTTAGAAACTGGAAAACAACTTCCACACCCACCCTAACAGACATTATCACACTGGTCCAGACACACTACACTTATGAACTCTTCATGTCGGCTGACAAACCTAACCAGAATAAGTTTCACAAAGCTTGGGAACCATGGTGTCAATGGTATAAAATCAAATACAATATCCCACAATCGGTATAATGACACAGAAACTATGGTGCTACTCACTCCAGTCCATTGCTAAACCACCCAGGTTAAACAATTGCTGAACTATTAATCAATATGAGCAGTTCAAGTTTATACTGTTTACAAGTTGCTTTGTACTATCAGTTCAGATGCTTATTTCATGCTATCGAGCCAGGGTATGCCCAAAGGCTCTGTTCTGTAATTTTCTACTAAAATTCAATAAACACCAATTGAAAAAAAAAAAAAAAAAAATCTACAACTCATGATACATTAGTGTGATGGTCAATGGGAAGAATGCTCCTTACACTTGTGATCATTGGGAAGAATTCCCCCCTTACAGATAGCTAAAAAGATCAATGATGTCATTGGGAATTTATCCTAGAGGTAGAAATTGCTCAAGGAACCCCTAGCAACCTCTGGAGGAACCCTGGTTGAGAAACCCTGCTTTAGACTAACACAATGCTTTGTGATAAACCATTGTCTATGATCCATAATACTTGTGTATGTGTACATACATCTACTTTATTTTCTGTAAAACTGCTTAACCAAATAAAAAAATAGAAAAAAAAAAAAAGAAAAAACACTATACTCACAAAGTAAGCTGGGATGGTCAATCCCAATAAATATAGGATAGAAGTGGGTAAGATATCAACTCCCGTTTGCTAAAATGCTTACATTTATATACAGTAAAACCTTGGATTGTGAGCATAATTCATTCCGGAAACACATTTATAATCCAAAGCACTTGTATAGCAAAGCAAATTTCTCCATAAGAAATAATGGAAAATCAGATGATTCGTTCTACAACCATTTATTCATAAGTCTTTCAGTTTATAGTCCATATAAAAAGATATTAGCAATGAGGTTGTGTAACCATAAAATGTCCATCCACAAATTTTAGCCTCCACATGGGGATTAGAAGCAAAATCCAGCATAAACTACAGAGTAGAAAAGAGAAGAGAGGCGCCTCTAAGTGTAGCAATATGGTTACATTTAATGAAAGTACAACATTTAGCAACTCATATGGTTGAAGATTAAGAGGACGGTCTATGTGGACAGCTTTACCTGCATACTTAGATGTGCCTGTTTTCTCTTTTCACTTTTATACTCAGTTGTGACGTGACTCTACTTGTATATCAAGACATCGCTTGCCTTGCAAAACGCTCTCAAACCAAGGTTTTACTGTACATCTGTGTGATCTGTAGCTGATTTGCTGATTTTTGTAATGATATATAAAGTGCATGTAAATCTTCAACATGACAAAGTGTTTTATGTTCTTCATAGTTCAAGATTGTTTTTTTTTTTATATACAGTAAAACCTTGGTTTGAGAGCGTTTTGCAAGGCAAGCAACATTTTTAAGTACATTTTGACTAGATATACAGGTGATGTCTTGATATACAAGTAGTGTCACATCACAACTGAGTATAAAAGAGAAGAGAAACGCCTCTAAGTGTAGCAATATGGCTACATTTAATGAAGGTACAACAGCAACTCACATGGTTGATAATTAACTATATTGCTACACTTAGAGGCGCCTCTCTTCTGTGTAGCTGCTGCTGGATTTTCCTTCTAATCCCCTTGTGGAGGCGGCCAACTGTGGATGGACATTTTATGGTTACACAACCTCAGATTTCTATAATCTTTCTATATGATTACAAACTGAAAGACGTATGAGTAAATGGTTGCGGAACGAATTATCTGAGTTTCCATTATTTCTTATGGGGAAATTTGCTTTGATATACAAGTGCTTTGAATTACAAGCATGTTTCAGGAATGAATTATGCTCGCAATACAAGGTTTTACTGTATTTGAAAGCAGAACTTCACTTTCTCTCTGTCCCAAAACTCGAAACAGACATGCGCTCCACACCTGGGAAGTGACGTTACAAGAAAAGACGTAGGCATCTTCACACCCACCTCAACGCATTTTGTCCACGCAAGGCCATCATTTCTGGGGACACCACTTCCTGGGAGTGGAGAAGATTCCGGTTCCGGGATTTGGAACAGTGGCAGCTCCTTAAATTGGTTCTAAAGGCTAAAGGTTTTTTAACTTCTATCATTCCATGCATTACTAAACCCAGCAATATAAAAACAATTCATCTGCCCCCCTACAGTGCACACAGTCTCTAAATCTTCTTTTTATATCAAAATACTGCTGCTATAAGTATATACCTTTTTTCATGTGTATATTGCAGTCAGGTGATAAACTGCAAGTATCCAGGACTTCCCCAGTTTGCATGTGGGAGTAGATTTCACTCTCTGATGATGCAACTTCCTTTGCATCAATGACCCTTCACCCACAATTCAGCCAGAGCTGATTGATGTTTTGCCAATGACATGCTCAGTTCACAAATAAACAATCACTGCCTCTAGAAATGCACTGCAGTCTGTGTCCATGTGAAACAGCAAGATCAAACAGAGCATGTGCAACCCTCCCACCCTGCCTGCATGTAGTATAATATAGTAGAGTCTAATATAGTAGACAGGGCAAGAAGGAAGTATCTGGCCATACAAGATCAAACAGCCTTTTTACGCAATACAGAGGATTAACCCCTTAAGTTACACAATGAGTATAGCAAGCATGCTATTCTGCATATACAGACAGATTTTACTGTTGTGGGTTTAGTAACACTTTAAGGTAAAAAACCTTCTGCCTTCTGCGCATATCTCCCCTTACCCCCAGCACCCCCTTATACTCCCCTGAGCCCGATCTTAATTCAGTGCTATGCACAAGATCAGCAGCTCCCCCAGGTCTCTCTCTCCTCATTGGCAGAAGTGGGAGCCATTGGCCAGTCACAGCCAGTGAGGAGGGAGTGGGGGGTGGGGAGGAGCCACACTCTGCGTGTCTCATAGACACACAGAAAACTCGGGGGGCACTCAGAGGGTTGAGCCAAGAGCACCAGCTGGGGACCTGAGAAGAGGAGGATCAGGGCTGCTCTGTGCAAAACCATTGCACACAGCACGTAAGTATGACATGATTGTTATTTTTAAGAAAAATCGGAACCTTTACAAACCTTTTAACTGTACAATCACTGGATATACTGGATGACAGCTGTTTGGCACAGAGGAATGTGAGTTTTATTACAAAGTTTTTTTTTATTGCATGATGGATCCTTAATAAATGGGGTATATGGGGGAATATGGGGGTCAACGGTTAACCTCCCTGGCGGTATTCCCGACTGTGGCTCGGGGTGGAATTTCAGTACCATCAGCGGTAACCCCGAGCCACACTCGGGATCGCATCGCTGGATCCAAGGCAGCGTTACTCACCTTGTCCCCTGGATCCAGCGATGTCCCCCAGTGTGTCTGCGGGCTGTGTCCTCTGCCCGATGCCTCTGTGTGCCAGGCTCTGATCCCTGCGAGCGTCGCGTCGCACGGGGGCGAAGACCGGCGGCAAATTCAGAAAGTGAAACACACAGTAAACATACAGTACACTGTAATCTGTAAGATTACATTACTGTATGAAATCATTTCACATCCTCTTTGTCCCTAGTGGTTTGTCCAGTACCCTGCATGCACTTTTATATTATTTATGTCATTCTTTCTGCCTGGAAACTTGAGAATGTCCATGGCAACCAAAAAGTGTCCCTTTACGTCAAAAGCGGTTTTTGATCAGCTAGAAAACAGCGATAGTAAATAATAATCATTTGCAGAATTGAGTGATACTGATTTTTGGGGAAATTTTTCATCAGACACTGAAAGTGACGACAGCGACAATTCTGCAACTGAGCAAATTTCAGTGTTTTTGGTTTGATTACATTATTGAATACATTTTATTACTATTACGTTATTATTTTTGATAGTTATTTTTAGTTATTTATTATATTATAATTTATGATTTCATGTTTTAAAATTTATCATACCCGGGATGTCTACTAGACTCTTGTTTGGACAGATTTAAGTGAGTTACCGTATATACTCGTGTATAAGTCGACCCGTGTATAAGCCGACCCCCCTACTTTTGCCTAAAAAATATGGGAAAACGTATTGACCCGCGTATAAGCCTAGGGTGTGAAATGCAGCAGCCAGAACACAGGGACAGGGAGCCAGAACACAGGGACAGGGTGCCAGAACACAGGGACAGGGAGTCGGAACACAGGGACAGGGTGCCAGAACACAGGGACAGGGTGCCAGAACACAGGGACAGGGAACCAGAACACAGGGACAGGGAGCCGGAACACAGGGACAGGGTGCCAGAACACAGGGACAGGGTGCCAGAACACAGGGACAGGGTGCCAGAACACAGGGACAGGGTGCCAGAACACAGGGATTTTAGCCAGAACACAGGGATTTTAGCCAGAACACAGGGATTTTAATGCCAGGACACAGGGATTTTAATGCCAGGACACAGGGATTTTAATGCCAGGACACAGGGATTTTAGCCAGAACACAGGGATTTAATGCCAGAACACAGGGATTTTAATGCCAGGACACAGGGATTTTAATGCCAGAACACAGGGATTTTAGCCAGAACACAGGGATTTTAATGCCAGAACACAGGGATTTTAATGCCAGGACACAGGGATTTTAATGCCAGGACACAGGGATTTTAATGCCAGAACACCGGGATTTTAGCCAGAACACAGGGATTTTAATGCCAGAGCACAGGGATTTTAATGCCAGGACACAGGGATTTTAATGCCAGGACACAGGGATTTTAATGCCAGGACACAGGGATTTTAATGCCAGGACACAGGGATTTTAATGCCAGGACACATAGACTGTAGCCAGAACACATAAGGGATGAGTAAGGTAGTTTAGTTTCACATTAAATAGAGCTGTGTTGCTTCTAAGAGCCGTTCTGTGCTTTGTAACTGTGACTAATCACATTGGAATGCAGAGAATGCAGAGAATGCTGAGAGAGAGCTGCAGCTCTTCACGGAGATCAGGAGGTGGGTGGGACTGAACAGCTAACATCAGCTTGTCCCGCCCACCTCCTGACATCAAGCTGAGAATCTGACACCTCTCCCAGCATTCTCTACATTCCAATGTGATTAGTCATAGTTACAAAGCACAGAACGGCTCTTAGAAGCAGCACGGCTCTGTTTAATGTGAAACTACTGATCACCCACAGACACTGACTCAGCTATAAGTCGAGGGGGGTCTTTTTCAGCACAAAAAATGTGCTGAAAAACTCGACTTATACACGAGTATATACGGTATTCCTAAGAATTACAGGCCTACAATATAAAACGCCAAATTTCCATCCAAAATAATCGTACCGCTTTCAGCACCAAAAATCTGAAATAATCATCCCGCCAGTGAGGTTAATTAACATTGATGGATATGATGTACTATTGGTTTATATAAGTATGATGCCTACCAGCTGTAAACAATGTTTTTCTTGTTCTTGCTACAGTCTATGTATCAAACAGCTGTAATGTTATAACTTTTATTTTTCTTAATAAAATGTACTTGAAAGAAAAAAAAAAAAAGAATAAACGCCCAGTGGTGATTAAAAACCACCAAAAGAAAGCTCTATTTGTGTGAAAAAAGACAAAAAATTTCATATGGGTGCAGTGTTGCATGACTGAGTAATTGCCATTCAAAATGTGAGAGCGCTGAAAGCTGAAAATTGGTCTGGTTGTTAAGGGGGTTTAAGTGCCCAGTGGGCAAGTGGTTAAAGAAAAAAAAACAAGACTTTACAATCACTTTAGCAACTAGTTGGGTATGATTTTTATGGTCGATGTTTAATGTTTTGTAAAAAAAAGTTTTTTGTAGTCCTAGCACTACTCATTTCTTTGATTCCACGTTCACTTAGAGGTGTGCACTTAGAGCTAGGCTTGTCTGAGGGAAAATCGTTATAATTAATAAACCTGTGGTGCCAGTAACATTGAATTTGGTTAGTTTCTTATTAATTTACAGGTTTAGTGCAATACCCTGTTTGGGAAAGGCCATTTCTCATAAAACCCTCCAAGAGGGTTACATCAGTACTTATGCAGATTTGCAGTCATGATTAGAGTTGAGCGAACCCGACCTGTAAAGTTTGGGTCCGTACCGAATTTTCGGGTGTCCGTGTCCCGAACCCGAACGTTTGAGAAAAAGTCCGGGTTCGGGTTCTGGGTTCTGGTATTTTAATCACGCATGTTGAATAGCTGCAGGGCAGCCAATCAACAAGCGTTTTACTGGTTTTCCCTAGAAGCCATCACAGCCATGCTTACTAATGGCATGGCTGTGATTGGCCAGTGCATCATGTGACCCAGCCTCTATATGAGGCTGGAGTCACAGTGCTGCATGTCACATGCTCTCAGGTTAGTATAGGGAGAGGATGCTGCCGGCGCTGGGAGGGACAGATTGTGAGGGACAGATTGCAGATCTAATAACTAGGTAGAGATTATCACTACTGCTTTAAGGGACAGATTGCAGATCTAATAACATCTCCCATTTTTCTTCCTTTTGCAGCCCTCTAGCACTTTCCAGGACTTTTTTACAGCCATTTTTGTGCCGAAAAGTTTGGGTCCCCATTGACTTCAATGGGGTTCGGGGTCCGAACCCGAACGTTTCCGTGAAGTTCGGCCGAACCCGCCGAACCCGAACATCCAGGTGTTCGCTCAACTCTAGTCATGATCATGCAGGAATGTCCACTTGCATTGTCTGAAATGACAAACTGGGCAAAAACTCACAATCTGGTGAGAAAATTTGGTTCTAGTAGTTTTCCTACAGGCCAAAAATATCCAAAACACAACAGTGCAGCCCAAAAAACCAATCAATAATAATGAATAGCTAAAAAGTCCATATCTCCAATATAGTTCGATATTAGAGGAATCAAAAAGAATGCCAGCCACTGTGAGTATGTGTGTCCAATCAGGCATGCAAGTGTTATAATGTGAATATAGCACCTCCATCAAAGACATTAGTAGCCACTCACCTCCTTTATATGACCCCTGAAACCAGAATGGTCTATAAGCGCTTTCCCCAATAGGGGGATAGAAATCATCTGGTGGTTAGCCAGTGGCAAAGAAAACAATCCCTACGTGATGTATATGGAAATGAATAAAATATAACAACACCTAGTGCTCTCTGCTATATATGTTTATTTATTTAAAAGAAGGTAAAAAACTTACAAATCAGACACTTGTATCAATTGCATATGTCGAGCGTCATAAAACCCGACAAGGAACCAAAAAGATGGCCGTGGGTGACACCACATGTAGCTCCTCCCCTGTACGCCCCGTACATAGGCCAAAAATATATACAAGTGGAAGAATGAGCAGACCCAGACAGATAGCTATCCCTACGGTTTATTTATTAGATAATGTTTCTACTTTGTAATACTACTTTAAAATTGAATTAAAGTGATATTAAAGTCTTATTTTTTTTTGTTTAAAATAATAAACATGTTATACTTACAGTGGTTATACTGTGCAGTGGTTTTGCACAAAGCAGCCCAGATCCTTCTCTTCTCTGGTCCCTCACCGGTACCCTTGGCCTCTTCCTCCTGCCGATTGCCTCCACAGCAAGCAGCTTGCTATGGGGGCACCCAAGCCAAGCCGTTGCTCTGTGTGTCCATTCATACATGGAGATGCGGCTCGGCCATGCCTCCTCTCTATCTTCATTCGCTCACTGACTTTGATTGACAGCAGTGGGAGCCAATGGCCCCCAAGGCTGTCTTAGCCAATGAGGGAGAGTCCCTGGACATCCGAGGCTCTCGTGTAACATTGTTGGATTGGGATGGGGCTTAGGTAAGGCTGAGGGGGGCGGCTGCACACAGAAGGTTTTTTATCCTAATATAGAGATGGGCCAAACATCCCCCTGTTCGATTCGCAGCAGAACTCCCGAACAGGGAGAAAAGTTCTAACCCAAACGGCGAACCCCATTGAGGTCTTTTGGAGCCGAACAGGAAAGAGTGCCCATTTTAAAGGCTGATATGCAAGCAATTGGCTATAAAAGGGTTATGGGGTCTGGGTAAAAATAATGTTTTTTTCAGAAGCAGTGATTTTAATAATGCTTAAAGTGCAATAATAAAAATGAAAAATTGCTTTAAATATAATACCTGGGGGAAGGGGTCCCCTTAGTCTGCCCATAAAGTGGGGCATCTGTAGCATATATAGAACATGCTGCAGCAGAAATGCCATTTCTAAAGAGAAAAAAATAACTCAAATCACATTTAAATGGTTGCAATTGCCGGGACCTCGCTATTGAAAAAAAAAAATAAAGGAAATAACGGTGTGGGTTCCCTGGGTCCCCCCCCCCCCCCCCCAGTCCATACCACACCTGGTATGGACTGGGGGGGCACACTGTTTTTTTTTGTTTTTAACTATTTTTTTAGCTGCATTATTTTTTTTTATTCAGCTGTCAGCAGGGAAGCCCATTGACTGCTGTTGGCTCGTCGGCTGTTAGGGATGCTGCAACCGGCTTCTGGGTCCCGCTCTTTAACAACCAGCTTTTACTGCTCCCTGATTAGGCAAAGCCTTGCCCAATCATGGCACAGAATGCACTGTGCAGGGCAGTGCATTGCAGGGCGTTCTGTGAGGTAAACTCCTTGCAAATTCGGGAGTAAGGCCAAACCAGGTGAACGGCCAATGTTTGAGCAGAACTGATGCTCGGGCTGAACCGTTCACGCAACTCTAACCTAATGCCATAGGTGTGCGCAGCCTATTGCATTAGGGTGCGCACCCCAAAGTTTAAACACACATGTCTTTCTCTGCAGCCTCAGCTGCATGGGGCAGTGAATGAATGGGAAGTGCTCTGTGCTGAGCGGCTTCCTGTTCATTCAAAAACTGAAGCATAGTAAACACAGCTTACTATTCTTCCGTTATAAGTGAACACAGTGAGCGAGTGTGTTCACTGTGTTCATTTAGAAAAGGAAGGGGCCAGTAAATTACATATTTACTAGCCCCTTCCCCTGCTCTCCATCTTGAAACTTCCCCCACAACAGCCAGGAGGAGAGGAAGGAAGCCAGTAGCACTGAGGGGCAAGGAGGCCAACATGGAAGGAAGCCCCGAGAAGTAGGGGGAATAGGCACTGCAGGTAGTGATTAGGGTGTGCCCAGGCACACCTGGCACACCCTCTGCTCACGTCTATGCCTAATGCATAAAATGCATTAAAATAAAAAAACCTTCTACCTTCACAATCACTTTAACTTCTAGAAAACCTACAAGACAGAAAGAATCTGGTAACCGTGTTCCCTTTGGAAAGCGTGACTACTCATACAAATTAGACAAGGCTTGTAATAATCGTTAAACGTGTTTTTTTCTTCTCTTCCTGGCTAAGGATCTTTAACAAACATTGGTATATTGTTATCTTGATGGAGGTGGCATTTCGTAAGCGGTTTCCGTGTCATTAAACATTACGAATATGACGACTCCCTCTACTTATGCATGTAATGAACTTCAGGCAAACTTTCGGCATTTATATTTAGCAATTAGAAAAGCGTGCAGATAAAAGGAACTATTAGAGGAGAGCTTTTGTGTCTCTGAGCTGATTTCTGCGATTCTTGAGAGAAAATAACATGCTGTCTGTCGATCTTACAGCAGAGCAATTGTTTTTACTGCTGAAAGGATGAAGGCATTGCAGGATACATGGCAGCGTACAGTTCATGTTTTCAGCTCTTTTTTCCCCCTACATGTAATTGTCAGAATCCTTCAATTTCAGCTTCCAATTGGAAAAATGGCAAATTGACCCACAAAACCTTGGATCACAAGAAGACACCTTGGACATGGATTGTGTAGATCAGAGAACAATTTAACCACTTCATCCCCGGAAGAATTTCCCAGGTTAGGAGCAGAGCACTTTTTGCGATTCGGCGCTGCGTCGCTTTAACTGACAATCGCGCGGTCGTGCGACGTTGTACCCAAACTAATTTTGCGTCCTTTTTTTCCCACAAATAGAGCTTTCTTTTGGTGGTATTTGATCCCCTCTGCATCATTTCTGATTACTGCTATAAACAATAGAAGAGCGACCATTTTGCAAAAAAAACCCAAATTTCTTACTTTTTGCTAAAATACAAATCCAAAAAAAAAATTTAAAAAAAACATTTTTTTCACCAGTTTTGGCCGATTTATATTCTTCCTCATATCTGTGATAAAAAAATTGCAATCTGCGTTTATTGATTGGTTTGTGCAAAAGTGGCCACGTTTACGGATGATGAGAATTCATTTCTGGGGTTTTTATATTTTATTATTTTTTACTAGTAATGGCGGCGATCTGCGATTTTTAGTGGTACTGCGATATTGCAGCGGACATGTCGGACATTTTTGACACTTTTTTGGGACCATTGACATTTATATAGCGATCAGAAATGTAAATGTCCACTGATTACTGTATAAATGTCATTGGCAGTGAAGGGGTTAACCTGCAGGGGGAGATCTAGGGGTTAACTGTGTTCTCTGGGTGTGGGGGGGGGGGTTGGGCTACCATGGGCATGAGAGATCTAACTGATCCCAGTGGCAGGGATCAGTAGATCACCCATGCCCACACTAACAGAGCGAGGAACCGCCGTGTTTACATTGGCGGTTCCCCGTTCTTTGCCTGTGGCCTGTGGCTCATCGCGGCTCGCCGGAGGACATCGGGTCAGCCCGAGCTGCGGGCACACTCCTCAGGAGTGTGGCAGGTGCGTGCGCGCCCCCTAGCGGCCATTCGCAGATCGCCGTCTTTTTACGGCGATTCGTGGCCAGCGTCCACACTGCCGCCGTAAATAGACGGTAGGCAGTGTGGAACTGGTTAAAGTGTGCTAGACTCGGATCTCCTGTTTTTTTTTTTTCTTCTCTTCTCTACAACATTTAAAGTTCTTGGAAACCCTTACATCTACCCAGAGAAGTTACTGGCCTCAGGTGATACATAGAGATGAAACAAATCCTCCTGCATAAGTTGTACCTGTTTATCTGAAGTCTCCTCAACAGCAGTTCAAAGTCCAGAATTTATAAAGCTCGCCTGGGATTTCAGAAAACAGTGGGTGGAGAGCTGATATGACACACTGCAGAGCTCAGTGAGGAGAGCTCCAAGAGCTGATTGGAGGGAAGAGACACACCCCCTCCCCCTTCACACAGAAACACAGCTGAGGTTATCAATCACAGGCTGTGTGCTGGGGCTCCCTCCTCTGTCACCTTTTTACCTCTTGGTATCAGGAGAACTTGTAAGATGTGAATCATGCAGATAGCAGAGGATTGGGGCAGCAGACAGAAATGGCACTGACATAGGTAAGTGCTGCCTATTACATTAGGGTGTGCACCCAAAGCTCAAACACACATGCCTTTCTCTGCAGCCTCAGCTGCACGGGGCAGTGAATGAATAGGAAGTGTTCTGTGCTGAGTGGCTTCCTGATCATTCACATACTGAAGCATAGTAAACACTGTTTATTATGCTTCAGTTATGAATGGACACAGTGAGCAAGTGTGTTCACTGTGTTCATTTAGAAAAGGAAATGACATCCATCCTGAAACATACCCCGCAGCAGCTGGGGTAGAGGATAGGAGGGAAGCCAGCAGCACTGTGAGGTGGGGCGGGGCAACAGGGGGGCAGGAAGTATGGGGAAATGCACATAGTGAGCCTAGGCACACCCGGTACACCCCCTGCACACGTCTATGGACACTAAGGGGTCACTAAGAGGGATTTACTAAGGGCAAATACACTATGCACTTTGCAGTTGCTCCAGAAATTAGTAAATTAACAGAATTTCTGCTGATTTCCATCATCCAATCACGTGGAAGCAAAAATGCATTTTTTTTTTTACTTTCCGTGCACATGACTGGGTATTCTTGCAAAGTGAAGCTTTACCTCATTTACTAAGCTCTGGAGCAACTGCACTTTGCAAAGTGCACAGCCTATTTGCCTTTAATAAATCAACCTCTTAGTACTCTGGATTGAAGTACAGTATAACCTTGGATTGTGAGTAATGCGGTTATCAAGTGTTTCACAATACAAGCAGTTTTTCTTTAACAAAATTCGGACTCGGTTTGCGAGCGCTGTCTCACAAAATGAGCAGGATTAAGCCACTGTGCATACAATACCGCGTGTGGCCAGAGCTGTGGGGGCGCTGGTGAGGCTCGGAGACTCTCAGAAGCCATTGGAAATACTCGGAAAATACCAAGATTCCCAAGCGTTTCCCAATGTTTCTGAGCGCTTCTGAGCCTCAGTAGCGCCAATACACCTCTGGCCACATACAGTATTGCATACACCAGCGCCCCCGGACCTCTGGCCACATACAGTACTGCATAGACAAGCAGTCACTGTGGAACGAATTATCTGAGTTTCCATTGTTTCCTATGGGGAAACTTGCCTTGATATACGAGTGATTTGGATTACAATCATTCTCCTGGAACAGATTATGCTCATAATCCGAGGTTCCACTGTGCATGCTATAGAAGGATGTTCTTTGTTCATATTTCATGTCTACAACCACTTTAAAATAAATATCTGGCATCCTTTTACTAAACAAAGACAGTTTGGACACATTAAAATAGTTATAAAGGCAAAAAAGTTTGTTTTTTTTTTTACCTAAATGCATTCTCTGCATTAACCTTCCTAGCGGTATTCCCGAGTGTGGCTCGGGGTGGAATTTCAGCACCAAGAGCGGTAACCCTGAGCCACACTCGGGATTGCATCGCTTGTCCCCTGGATCCAGCGATGTCCTCCCGCGGTGTCAGCGTGTCTCCCCGCGGCCAGATGATTCCTGTGTGCCGGGCTCCGTTCCCTGCGAGCGTCGCGTCGCACGGGGACGGAGACCGGCGGGAAATTCAAAAAGTAAAACACACAGTACACATACAGTACACTGTAATCTTACAGATTACATTACTGTATGAAAACATTTCACACCCCCTTTGTCCCTAGTGGTTTGCCCAGAGCCCTGCATGCACTTTTATATAATAAATGTCATTCTTTCTGCCTGGAAACATGAGAATGTCCATAGCAACCAAAAAGTGTCCCTTTGCGTCAAAAATGGTTTTTGACCAGCTAGAAAACACCGATAGTAAATAAGAATCATTTGCAGAATTGAGTGATACTGATTTTTGGGGAAATTTATCATCAGCAACTGAAAGTGACGATAACGACAATTCTGCAACTGAGCTTATTTTTAGTTATTTATTATATTATAATTTATGATTTCATTTTTCAAACTTTTTCATACCCGGGATGTCTACTAGACTCTTGTTTGGACAGATTTAAGTGAGTTATTCCTAAGAATTACAGGCCTACAATATAAAACGCCAAATTTTCATGCAAAATAATTGTACCACTTTTGGAACAAAATTCCAGACAGAATCATACCGCCAGGGAGGTTAAACGTTTAATCCTGTGCAGAATCACGTATATACAGGTGATCCAGCACTTCCACCTACAGGGGGCGTGCACCGCCGGATGCCTGCTTCTGCTGTGATTACTCACAACAAAAGCCAATCTGCAGGCACTGGATGTCCGCCAGCACCCACCGATCGTCAGCACAACACATATAATGGAGATCTGTCTATGTAAGCAAGGCAGAGCTTCATTCTGACAGCGAGGAAGGGATGGATTTTGCCCGCCGCACACTGCAGCAATGTGCCCGTGGCTTGGACTTACCCGATGTCCGCCGACGAGCCGTGATGACCTCCCAGAGAGAAAGAATGGGGAACTGCCTATGTAAGCACGGTGGTTCCCCGCTCTGTCAGTGGGCATAAGAGATCTACTGATCCCTGTAACTGGAATCAGTTAAATCTCTTATGCCCATGGTAGCCCAGCCCCCTCACAGTTAGAACACGCCTAGGGAACACAATTAACCCCTTCACTGCCCCCTGCAGGTTAACCCCTTCCCTGCCAATGACATTTATACAGTAATCAGTGGATATTTAAATCTCTGATCATTGTATAAATGTCATTGGTCCCAAAAAAGTCTCAAAAATGTCCGACATGTCCACCCCAATATCAATGTCCCGATAAAAATAGCAGATCGCTGACATCACTAGTAAAAAAAAAAAAAATGTAAAAACGCCAGAAATTAATTCTCATGGTTTGTAAATGCGGCAACTTTTGTGCAAACCAATCAATAAACGCCGGTTGCATTTTTTTTAAACAAAAATATGAGGAAGAATATAAATCGGCCAAAACCGATGAATTAATTTGTTTTTTTGTATATTTTTTTGTATTTGTATTTTAGCAAAAAGTAAGAAATATTGAGGTTTTTTTTAGCAAAATTGTCGCTCTTTTTTTGTTTATAGCGACAATCAGAAATGACGCAGAGGTGATCAAAAACCACCAAAAGAAAGCTCTATTTGTGGGAAAAAAAGGACGCAAATTTTGTTTGGGTACAATGTCGCACGACCGCGCAATTGTCAGTTAAAGCGATGCAGTGCCGAATCGCAAAAAGTGCTCTGGTCCTACAGTGGGAAATCCTTCCAGGGGTGAAGTGGATAGACACACACACTCCAGCTCGGGATCAAGTTTGCACATTTGCCTCCATAGTAAGCGGTTTTCTCCAGGGGCAGGTGGAGAAGAGGAAGGGCGGATAAAAGGCAGCAGGGGACCCCAGAAGAGGAGGCTCGGATCCCCTCTTTGCAGAACCATTACACAGGGCAGGAAAATATAACATGTTTGTTATAAAAAAAATCCCTTACAATCACTTTAAATGTTGGGGCAACCATTGCCAGGACAAGGTCTTCCAGTGCCCAGAAGAGGATGGCAAATTATGGCTCACCTGCTTTCATGAGCCCTAAGGGAGGGAGATGACTAAGGGCCGCTTGGGGGTTCTAAAGAGCAGAGGGAAATTCTAGGACTGATTTTCCCCCTACCAACTGTGTACTTACACTTAGACATGTGCACTGCCGAAAATTTTCGTTTTTGTTTTTTTTTCGTTTTTTGGGTCATTCGTTATGATCGAAATTCGAAAATTCATAAATTTGTCAATTCATAAATTCGAAAATTTGTAAATTCAAAAATCTGGAAATACAAAAATTTGAATATTCTTAAATTCAAAAATCCAGAAATGTGAAAATTCAGAAATTCGATAATCCGAAGATTTAAAATCCAGAAATAAGAAAATCCGAAAATTTGAAAGAACAAAAATCCAAAAATTCTAAATAATAACTAACTAATAATAACTTAACTATTACTAACCATGAAATTATAGGTATTGGAATTTCCTTTCAAATTTGGCTGTTAGTGAACGTAACGAATACAAATTTATCCGAAGGTACGAATCATCCCAAATAACGAATGCCGCATCTTAACAAATGAAAATGGAAACAAATGGAATGGAACAAATTAATAACAAATAATAATCAGATTTTATTGTTATTATTGTTATTTATTATTATTAATTTGGAACGTTCCATTTGTTTAGATGCAGCATTCGTTATTTCGGATAATTAGTAACTTTGGATAAATTCGTATTCGTTACGTTCACTAACAGTCAAATTTGAAAGGAAATTCCAATACCTATAATTTCATAGTTAGTAATAGTGAAGTTATTAATAGTTAGTTATTTTTTCTTATTTTCAAATTTAGTTCCTACTTTCTGATTTTCATTGTTTTGAAATTTCGTTCTTATTTTCGGATTTTCAAATTTTCGAATTTACAAATTTTAGAATTTCCAAATTTTAGAATTTCCGTATTTTCGAATATTTGAATTTAAGAATTTACAAATTTACAAATTTTCAATTATTTGGAAAAATGTGTTAAACAGGTTTCTGCACATGTCTGCTTATTTAACATTCTGTATATCTCCTTCTCAGTACAATGCTCCCTGAAGATGCTTTTCCTTCCTGGCAATGGTAATATGTTACAGGACAAAGGCAATCTGCTTTTACTCTCCAGTGGCACCACCCTGGGACTGAGTTTTCATCAGGTGTCTGCTCTCTTCTGCCATCGGAGGGAGGAAGGAGTGGAATCCCCTCCTCCTGACCCTGCAGTTGTTCCTGTCAATTAGGAACCAGAGATTGGAGCAGCCAAAGTCCCCCCCCCCCACTCCATCCTCCATCTCCCCTGGCTTGACTCAGAGGCCAATATCCCTATAGCTGGAGATCTGCTAGCTTGCTGCTCTATTAACCTCTTAAGCTTTGGAAGATTTTACCCCCTTCATGACCAGGCCATTTTTTGCTATTCAGAACTGTGTTACTTTAACTGGTGATTGTGTGGTCATGCAATGCTGTACCCAAACAAAATGTATATAATTTTTTTCCCCACAAATAGAGCTTTCGTTTTTATGGTATTGGATCACCATTGGGTTTTTCTGTTTGTTTGTTTTATTGCAATATAGAGAAAAAAGACCCAAAATATTGAAAAAAAACCCCAATATTTTTAACTTCATTTCTGCTATAAAACGTAGTAGGCAGAGACATATGGGCACGTTGCTTTACCTACACTGGCTGCTTTCCCACAGTACATTGCGGGGCTGCTGGTCGGCAAGTGGTTAATAGAAATTCAGGATCAGGTAGGAATTTCAAAAGCTGATGAAAATCTGTATGTTCCCCTAAAACATTAGCCTTTTGCTGTTCCTTATTTGGTATTAATAAGCTGGACCAATGTAACTATATAAAAATGTCAAGACCTGGAAGTGTGCTAACCTAAAATAGTGCTTCTGCTGGCAATGTATTTATTATTTATTTCAGGTAGTTATATAGCGCCGTCAATTTACGCAGCGCTTTACATATACATTGTACATTCACATCAGTCCCTACCCTCAAGGAGCTTACAAACTAAGGACCCTAACTCACATTCATACATATACTAGGGCCAATTTATACAGCATCCAATTAACCTACCAGCATGTCTTTACAGTGTGGGAGGAAACCGGAGTACCTGGAGGAAACCCACGTAGGCACAGGGAGAACATGAAAACTCCAGGCAGGTAGTGTCATGTTGGGATTTGAACCAGCGACCTTTTTGTTGCCAGGTGAAAGTGCTACTCACTACACCACTGTGTCAGCAATAGCTGTAGATGTGCTCTAACTCCAAACTGTCATTTACAGTTCTTATTAAACCTAAACTGTTAATACAAAATCTATACATAATAGAATGAAATAGACAAGTGTGTGTTTTATACGTGTTTTGTCCCTGTAAAATTGATATTTATGTTCCATAGATACAGAATATAGAAGTCCCAGCAGATGACAAATTGGTCCAATACACCTTTAGTCATGTAACAAATTCACACAACAACCGCAGTCCTGGATTCAAAAGGGAAATAAACAGGCCAATTAAGCGGGATGAACTTTTCAAGAAGTTAAACTAAGACACCTGCCGTGACATAGAAGCAAGTAAACACAACACATTTCATTATTTCGGTTATGCAAAAGGGCTTTTACTTGCCAGCTGGAGATCAAACAATACTAAAGAAATGTCTTAACAGGCAGCACATGCAAGAGATGTGTGCTGGAAGGTATGACAGAGGGTAGTATGCAGAAGAGGGTGCAGAGTGTATGACAGGGGGCAATATGTGCAGTAGAGGAGTGCAGAGGGTATGACGGGGCAATATGTGCAGAAGAGGAGTGTAGAGGGTATGGCAGGGGCAATATGTGCAGAAGAGGAGTGTAGAGGGTATGACAGGGGCAATATGTGCAGAAGAGGAATGTAGAGGGTATGACAGGGGCAATATGTGTAGAAGAGAAGTGCAGAGGGCATGGCAGGTGCAATATGGGCAGAAGAGGAGTGTAGAGGGTATGACAGGGGCAATATGTGTAGAAGAGGAGTGCAGAGGGCATGGCAGGTGCAATATGTGCAGAAGAGGAGTGCAGAGGGTATGACAGGGGCACTATGTGTAGAAGAGGAGTGCAGAGGGCATGACAGGTGCAATATGTGCAGAAGAGGAGTGCAGAGGGTATGACAGGGGCAATATGTGTAGAAGAGGAGTGCAGAGGGCATGACAGGTGCAATATGTGCAGAAGAGGAGTGCAGAGGGCATGACAGGTGCAATATGTGCAGAAGAGGAGTGCAGAGGGAATGCCATTTGCAATATGTGCAGAAGAGGAGTGTAGAGGGTATTACAGGTGCAATATGTGCAGAAGAGGTGTGCAGATGGTATGACAGGGGGCAATATGTGCAGAAGAGGAGTATGGATGGTATGACAGAGGCAATATGTGTAGGAGAGGAGTGTAGAGGGCATGACAGGTGCAATATGTGCAGAAGAGGAGTGCAGAGAGGGACAGTACGGGAGACGTGAGGAGAAGACGTGTATAACGTGGACAGTACGGGAGACGTGAGGAGAAGATGTGTATAACGGGGACAGTATGGGAGACGTGAGGAGAAGACGTGTATAACGTGGACAGTACGGGAGACG
>BLSH010145780.1:246402-259477 GCA_018402905.1 Glandirana rugosa
TGTTCTCTACCAGTCTCTGACACCTGTCATATGTTCTCTACCAGTCCCCGACACCTGTCTTATGTTTTCCACCAGTCTCTGACACCTGTCCTACGTTTTCTACCAGTATCTGACACCGGTGCCATGTCCTCTACTAGATTCTGAAGTGTGAACTATGTTCTCTACCAGTATCTGACGTGTGTATGATATCCTCAACAACATCTGACAATTGTACGAAGTCCTCTATCACTTTCTGACCTCTGAAAAATGTATTCTATTTTTAGTGACTCATCACAGACGTCCCCAGGTCTCCCGGTGCGTTTTTCATGGTTTCCTGTTGTCCAACCCGTGGTCCCTACATACTCAATCCTCCACATCGTAGTGAAATTTCAGACATGGTTATATAAAAATTCAGGTTTATACACAGTCAGAAGTACCGAAATTCTTGTAAGACACTAAAGTTATTGTAACGAACAAAATGTGCTATCAGTACATCAATATAATTTCAATAAAGACCAGGGTTATTGACATCCGTAAACATTTGACTAGTTATATATTTTACAACCACAGTTATGTGTTAAACAATGAATACGTATACGATGTATCATATATATATATATAAATCGAAGTTTCCACAAATCAACGACTTTCCTCTTTAAATATATTGTAATATATTCTTTAATACTCATGACTATCGTGTAAAACAAGCAATGTTATTGAAATCACAGAATGTTCTTAAAGCCATGAAGACTGACACATATTTGGACTTAAAAATATATTGGTACAGACTTTAAAGTGATGCTACACCTCCTAACTCATACATCCCTGGTGCCCAACCTGTTGTCCTTTGGTACTTTTTGCGTGGCCCTCTGGACCCCTGCAGACACTACTCAGTGATTTTTATCTTATGTAAAAAGTCTCCAGTCTTTCACTATCTCCTGAAGCATGTTAACAGTCTACAACAACTCCTATAGTATGTGTGCAGTCTATGACCATCTCTTGTATCAAGTGTGAAGTCTTAGATCATCTCCTGTACCGTGGCCACAGTCTATGACCATCTTTTGCATCCTGTCCACAGTCTCTGACCACCTTTTGTATCCTGTCCACAGTCTCTGACCATCTCTTGTATACTGTCCACAGTCTCTGGCCATCTTTTGTATCCTGTCCACAGCCCCTGACCATCTCTTGTATACTGTCCACAGTCTCTGACCATCTCTTGTATCCGGTCCACAGTCTCTGACCACCTTTTGTATCCTGTCCACCGTCTCTGACCATCTTTTATATCATGCCCATAGGCTTTGACTATATTCTGTTTTGTCCCTGTTGTCTTGAAACAGAATATTCACTGAATTGTATGTGCTGTCCTTTAGTGCTGTTGAGTGACACACTTGGCACGCCTTCCATATCAAGAAAGCTGACCACCACTGTCACATGTTCCATCACCACATTGTAGATATTGCCAATACATACATTAACAATCAATATCAATGTCACAAAGACAGCATCATATAACATTAACTGTTGGATAAAACAGCAATGGTGGGATACTTGATGAGCAGCAACTCTGCACATTTCGTTGAGGCAACAATCAACTTCTTCAGGAATATAAGATACATAGCCAAAAAAATCAATAGAGAGGTATTTATTTATTTTTTGGTCTCGGCTGGCATTCACATGGTGGGTACCCCCTACTACTTTCCTCATACGATACAATAAAGTCAAGTCTTGTACTTCAGTGGTTAAGTAGCAGTGAGGCTGTGAGATCACATCAGACCACCATATGGGACCTACCTGGAGTGGACCCAGATTTAATACATCACTTGGGGGAACCCTTATGTCATGTTCCTTATATACTGTATATATATATATATATATATATATATATATATATATATATATATATATATAAACATCATCATAACCTCAAGTTCCTCTTCTGCCCTTGCAACTATATTTCAACTGTATTTTATTTCAAGTCTGGTTAAGATGCGTTCATTCGGGTGAATGAATAAGCACTACTCATCTTATATACTGTAAATGGAAGGGCAGACCAGTGACATTATCAGAGAGACACCAAAGCCTCGTACACACTACTAGTTTTTTTTTGGGTTGAATGAAAAACAAACCTGACAGCTCAAGTTGATGCCAATGTACTAACAATCCAATGTTAGTACAGCAATATCCCCTGCTGTTTTATTATATTCCGACAGGGGGGTGGCCCCCCGCCAGAACACTCCGGTCAACGCTCTGAGCCATTTGCTGACAGCACTGATTGGGAGCTGGTTGGCAGACCTTTTCCGGTCATGACCTTTGTGTCATAGCGAACGGCCGTCTTCTGTCAGACCAGCTACCGTACACAAGGGTCGAATGTCAGCTGGTTTCTACTGAACCGGTGTCACCCAACATTTGGCTCATGTGTACTACGCTTAAATGAGATTAAGGTTAAACTGGAAAGGGAGAAACACTGCCGCACACCAACCTGGCCCGAAAGATGAATCAACAAGATGGAATGACCTGAGTGAAGTCAGACTAAAGCCGTCTTGTTGATTCAGCTTTTGGGTCAGGTTGGAATGTGGCGGTGTTGCGTAGACATGTGCAATTCGTTTAGTTCCAAATTAGTTTTTTAACAAATTTCGACAAGTTAACACATTTTTCTGAATATTCGTAAATTCGAATATTAAAAAATTTGTAAATTCGGAAATCTGAAAATCCAGAAATTCCGAAATTTGAAAATTTGAAAATGCAAAAGTAATAACGGAAATTCAAAAGAACGAAAATCCGAAAATAAGAGCGAAAATATGAAAATGAAAAAATTTGAAATAATAACTAATAACAATTTAACTATTACCAACTATTAAATTATAGGTATTGGAATTTCCTTTCAAATTTGGCTGTTAGTCAACGTAACGAATACAAATTTATCTGTTATGAATTATCCAAAATAATTAATGCCGTATCTAAATGACTGGAACGTAACAACTTAATATTAATAAATAACAATAAAAACATTTTATTATTATTATTATTATTATTATCTATTATTAATTAGTTCCGTTCCATTTGTATAGATTCGTTATTTCGGAAAATTTGTAACTTTGGATAAATTTGTATTCGTTACATTGACTAACAGCCAAATTATAAAGGACATTCCAATACCTATAATTGAATAGTTAGTTATTATTAGTTAGTTAGTTATTATTTCGGATTTTTGTTATTTTTAAATTTTCAGATTTTCTTTCTTATTTTCGGTTTTTGGATATTTAGAATTTACGAATTTTTAAATTTATGGATTTTCGAATTGACAAATTTACACATTTTTGAATTTGTAGATTTTCGAATTTATGAATTTACGAATTTCGATCATAACGGATGACCCGAAAAACAAAAAAAAGAGCGAATGAAACAAAAACAAATACATTTTTCGTCAGCGTTGCTCCCTTTCCAATATTTGCCACAGAGCTAATAGACAGGCTACCTGCACTCTTCAGTAGGAGTCACCAGAGTTGAAGGATGATTGTCTGGAGCCGCAACCCAAATTTCTTAAGAAAAAATTTGATTCAATTATGTATTCCTAACTTAACTGCTTGCTGACCAGCTGCGGCTGGGGTTGGTTCAGCTGTACAAATCACCATATCGGTACGGCGGTCCGTTTAATGGCTATAGCAGGCGCGCCTGCTGTCCATCGGCCCATCGCTCCACAGAGAGCCAGAACTGTCAATGTAAACAAACAGATCCCCGTTCTGACAGGTGAGTAGAGAGAGATGTCTATTCCTAGTGATCAGGAGCAGCGATCTCTCTCTACCCCCAGTCAGTCCACTCCCCGCAGAGTCAGAAACACCTCCCTAGGGAACACTTAACCCCTTGATTGCCCCCTGCAGGTTAACCCCAATGACATATATACAGTAATCAGTGGCTATTTTTAGCTCTGATCATTGTATAAATGTCATTGGTCCCAAAAAAGTGTAAAAAGTGTCCGATATGACCGCCGCAATATCGCAGTCCCGATAAAAATCAGTAATCAGCACTATTACTAGTAAAAAAATTATAATAAAAATGCCATAAATCTACCCCCTATTTTGTAGACATGATAACTTTTGCACAAACCGATCAATATACACTTATTGGGATTTTTTTACCAAAAATATGTAGGAGAATACATATTGGCCTAAACTGAGGAAGACATTTTTTTGGGGATATTTACTATAGTAAAAGAAAAAAAATAATGCTTTTTTTTCAAAGTTGTCAGTCTTTTTTTGTTTACAGAGCAAAAAATAAAAACTGCAAATACCACCAAAAGAAAGCTCTATTTGTGGGAAAATAAGGACATCAATTTTGTTGGGTACAACATCGCACGACCTCGCAAATGTCAGTTAAAGCGACACAGTGCCATATCGCAAAAATATGGCCTGGTCAATAAGGGGGCAAATCCTTCCGGAGCTGAAGTGGTTAAGCACTTGCTGAGCGCCTCGCATAGATAGACGGTGGCAAAGTGGCTCCACTGAGCAAATCGCTGTCTATAAACGATGATTCGCGCAGCTGCAGTTGCAGGCGGGCGTGCGCCATTGGCGGCGCACTCTCATGCCCGCTGAACGCTGGATGAGTGTGGTCGTGGGTCGGGCGGAATCGATATCCGCTGGCAACCCGCGATCGCCTAATACAAAGGCAGAACGGGGAACCGCCAATGTAAACACAGCGTTTTCCCGTTCTGTCAGGGGACATGATAGGGATCTACTGATCCCTGTAATTGGGATTAGTTAGATTTGTCATGCCCCTGGCAGCCCAGCCCCCACACAGTTAGAACACAGTGAGGGAACACAGTTAACCCCTTGATCACCCCCTACAGTTTAACCCCTTCCCTGCAAGTGACATTTATACAGTAATCAGTGGCTATTTTTAGCTCTGATCGCTGTATAAATGTCAATGGTCCCAAAAAAAATGTCAAAAGTGTCTGATCTGTCCACCCCAATATCGCTGTCCTGATAAAAATCGCAGTTTATAGTTTGTAGACGCGACAACTTTTGCGCAAACCAATCAATAAACGCTTTTATTTACCAAGAATATGTAGAAGAATATATAATGGCCTAAACTGACGAATACATTCGTTTTTTTAGGTTTTTTTTGGATATTTATTATAGCAAAAAGTAAAAAATGTTTTTTTTTTTCAAAATTGTTGCTATTTTTTTGTTTATGGCGCAAAAAATGAAAACCACAGAGATGATCGAATACCACAAAACGAAAACTCTATTTGTGGGAAAATATGGACGTCAATTTTGTTTGGGTACAACGCTGCACGCCTGCGCAATTGTCAGTTAAAGCGACGCAGTGCTGTATCGCAAAAAGTGCTCTGGTCAGGAAGGGGAGAAATCCTTCCAGGGCTGAAGTGGTTAGAATAGAAGTTCAGCCAAAGCTTGTTTGGCCATGCTCCTCCTGTGGATCACCAGAGTGCAGTTCGTTCTGCACTCCTCTGACCCGTTTTCAGCAGACAGCGGGCTGTCAGTGGAACTGACAGTCAGCAGCTCTCTGCTCAGGGAGCTGTGAGCACCGAGCGATCTGCGGTGACCGATCGCTCGGTTCTCAGTGCTAGAGCCGCTGGGGGAAGGAGGCAGCATCCACCTAGGTAAGTACAGTTCTTAAAAAAAAGCTCTCAGCCTCCTCCAAATCTGCAAATTTTTCTTTAAGGCTGTGATCTGACATTCTGTTAGAGGGTGGCTGCATTCGTTCTCCATGGCACCACTGAATGCAGGAACATAGCCACTCTCTCTTGCTTCCCCCCAAGATGGACTATGGGATGTGCAGTGTGCATAGAGTAGTGCACATAAGGGCAACTAACGTGCACTGCTTAAAAGGGGACATTTGGGATCTCAAGAAGGACATTACAAGGTGGCAAAAAAAAACACAGCAAAAATAAATTCACGAAAATTAGATTACAGGATGTGAGCTGGGGGTAGGTAGAAGGTACAAAACTCCCTGGTTTGAGCACACATTCATTCACAGATACAAGTTCAGCTTACACCAACCTTTCAGCTCTCCCAGACAGGACTTGTCCATTCCCTAGGCTTGAGAGCCTTGGCTGCAGGTTCCAGGTGACTGCCCCAGGAGAGAGGAGCAAAACCTGAACAAGACTGAGGATCAGAGATCTCTAAATGTGTATGAGAGGAGCCTGGGAGATGTGAAAACCCCAAGCAGGACTTTTTCAAGCTCCCTCTGAGACATTCTGCTACAAGGACCATTAAATAGTGGATATAAACGAGAGCAAACCCCCTAAATGGGACTTTAACTGGGAGGACCGACTCAACAAGAAAGGAAAAATGTGCATATTCAATTATTAGGGATGGGGATAGACCAACTGCAATTTACTTAATGTTATAATAAATTGCACTGCCCAAGAGATACAACCCTTATTAAATAGTGGATGTGTATGGATTATTATATTTTTTTCACAATGTTTAGTTTCACTGTTAATGTCTTCAACAGGAATCTTTGGGTCTTACAGGAACTAGGGAGCCAAGCAAACATCTTTAATGATGATAGAGTTTAAAAATGGAAAATGCATGCATTAAGCTAGATAGGGTACACAGCAGTAGTTGTGGAAACAAAGAAATAGATGATTCTGTGTTGCCATGGAAATCGCACTGTATAAAAAGAAAGTTGTCAAGGCATGGAGAGCGTCTACTCTTTCTTAAGCTGCTACTCCGTGAAAAAAACCTTCCATCAGTTCTAATAGCTACTTGCTACTGCCATTAAAATTTCGTTTTTTGTGTATTTCCCATTATATATACTGTTTATATATGTGCTTGTTTTACCATAAAATGAGCATGGAGCCGTTTCCTTCACAATAAGAGCTGTGATTAGGGCAGTTCTCTTTAAGCTGTGAACGGGCAGGAAGGAGATGATGGAGGTCTATTCTCCTTTTCATATAATTACATGCCTATTCTCAGCTGTGCTGTTGACAAAACTCTGCTGTTTACTGAGTTCAATAGCTGAAGCTGACATTTACACACTTAGCCACTTCAGCCCCGGAAGGATTTATCCACTTCCTGGCCAGGCCATTCTTTGCGATACGGCGCTGCGTCGCTTTAACTGACAATTGCACTGTCGTGCGACATTGTGCCCAAACAAAATTGTGTCCATTTTTCCCACAAGTAGAGCTTGCTTTTGGTGGTATGTGTTTATTTTTTGTGCTATAAACAAAAAAAGACAGACGATTTTGAAAAAAAAAACAATATTTTCTACTTTTTGCTATAATAAATATCCAAAAAAAAAGTAAAAAAATTAATTTCTACCTCAGTTTAGGCCTGTATGTATTCTGCTACATGTTTTTGGTAAAAAAAAATCCCAATAAGCGTATATTGATTGGTTTGCACAAAAGTTATTGCGTCTACAAAATAGGGGATTATGGCATTTTTATTATTATTTTTTCTTTTTACTAGTAATGGCGGTGATCTGCAATTTTTAGCAGGACTGTGACATTGCAGCGGACAGATCGGACACGTTTGACACTTTTTTTTGGGACCAATGACATCTAAAATGTGTAACAATGCACTGATTACTGTATAATTGTCACTGGCAGGGAAGGAGTTAACACTAGGGGGCGATCAAGGGGTTAAATGTGTTCCCTGGGAGGTGTTTCTAACTGTATGGGGTTGGGCTGACTGGAGGAGGAGAGAGATCACTGCTCCTAATCACTAGAGACAGACAATCTCATTCTACTCCCCTGACAGAACGGGGATCTACTTTGTTTACACTGGCAGATCCCCATTCTACCTCTCTCTGGAGCGATCGTGGGTGGTTGGCGGACATCGAGTCCGCCGGACCCATTTGTTGGCTTCCCCGCTACGGAATGGACGTGCATGCACCCACCAATCGCCGCATACATACGCCTATGGCGATTTGTGCAGCCGTGCCAACCTGCTGTAGTATAATGATGGCGGCTGGTTGGCAAGTGGTTAAAGTGGAACTTTAGTCAGAAAATGAAGTCCTGCTAGATCACTTCTGTTTGATTTGCAACTGCCATGGTGCTGCACATGTGATCAATTATGACACCAACCATTTGATGGTTTTACACTTTGGTTGAGGACACAAGCAAATGTGACAGTTAGCAATCCTGGCATTCTAGAAATATTTTTTGAAACCTTTAAATCAATGGCTTTAGTCCACTTTATAATTTACAGCTGTTCAGGGGCTCTGGGCTTCAGCAAAACGGCAGCCTATAGCAAAAAGAAAGAGGAGCAATGCTGGAGGCAATTTACAGCACATACTAATGTCAAGTTCCCCCACCCCATACTCTCTCATCCATGTCTTTATGGACCTTGCTTTGTGCTCTGGTGCACAGTCATGTTGGAACAGGAAGGGGACATCCCCAAACTGTTCCCATAAAGTTGAGAGCATGAAATCATCCAAAATGTCTTGGCATGCTGACGCCTTCCTTCAATGGAACTAAGGGGCCAAGCCCAACTCCTGAAAAACGACCCCACACCATAATCCCCCTCCACCAAATGATCTGAACCAGTGCACAAAGCAAACTTCACTGGCCTGCTCAGAGTCCTGACCTCATCCCGATAGATCACCTGTGGGATGAATTAGAGTGGAGACTATGAGCCAGGCCTTTTCATCCAACATCAGTGTCTGACCTTACAAATGCGCCTCTGGAAGAATGGTCAAACATTCCCATAGACACTCCTAAACCTTGTGGACAGCATTCCCAGAAGAGTTGAAGCTGTTATAGCTGCAAAGGATTTGCCAACTCAATAGCGAACCCTACGGACTAAGACTGGGACGCCATTAAAATGTATGTGTAAAGGTGGGTGTTCCAATACTTCTGACAATATAGTGTATATCACATATCTATTGATCAGGGGTTCCCATTGATGCATGGAAGCATCTTTTGAACCCACTGCTAGATGCCCACCAGAAAATAGGACCTATCACCTCTCTAGAGTTAGATATATATTGTACATTGATATATACAGACATATGGTAGCACATATTTACTAAAATGTACAATGGCTGTTTTGCACACATGGGCATAGCTTTTTATTACCTTACATAGGGCATTCAAATGTCACATGCTGAAAGATTAACTCCTCCTCTATACTAACTCTTCTTCCTTTTTCATTGAGGGTAAGTAATGGATTCCAAGAAGAAGCAACACGCTGAAACTGGGCTCTTGACAAAGGGGAGATGCAGGCTGTCAGAAAGCTACAGAAGGCTACAGAATGTTTATGGAGATGACACCATTGACAAGAGTGATGTCTTCTCATTGGTGACTTTTTTGAATGACTTCATCTCTGTAAACATTCTATAGTCTTCTGGGGATATTGGACAGCCTCCACCCCTCCTTCATCAAGAACTCAGTGATGTAAAGTTATTAACACCTTCCCACCTGGCCTATAGCGATTGATGGCTGGACGGGTGCTTTACCAACCTGACTGCATATGACACCCTTCACACTGCACCACTCTTGTACAGTCCCGCACGCTCCCGGGGGCGCACATCACAGCGATCGGAGGAAAGAAAAGTTGATAACCAGCTTTCCAGTTACAGGGGACATTTCAACTGATAACCAGTGCAGCCCCATCAGTGCCCATCAATGCAGCATATCAGTGCCCATCAATGCAGCATATCAGTGCCCATCAATGCAGCATATAAATGCTGCCTATCAGTGCCGCCTTATCAGTGCAGCCTCATTAGTGTCCATCAGCGCTGCTTATCAGTGTCCATCAGTGCTGCCTCATCAGTGCCGCCTCATCAGTGCTGCTTCATCGCTGCTGCCTCATCGGTGCTGCCTCATCAGTGGCACCTCATCAGTGCAGCCTCATCAGTGCCGCCTCATCAGTGCCACCTTATCAGTGCAACCTCATCAGTGCAGCCTCATCAGTGCAGCCTCATCAGTGCTGCCTCATCGGTGTTGTCTCATCAGTGCCACCTTATCAGTGTAACCTCATCAGTGCCGCCTCATCAGTGCCACCTTATCAGTGCAACCTCATCAGCGCAGCCTCATCAGTGCCCATCAGTGCTGCCTCATCAGTGCCCATCAATGCAGCCTATCAGTGCCCATCAATGCAGCCTCATCAGTGCCCATCAGTGCTGCCTCATCAATGCCCATCAGTGAAGCTTCATCAGTGCCCATCAATGCAGTCTATCAGTGCCCATCAGTGCAGCTTCTTCAACGCACATCAATGAAGAAGAAAAATTACTTATTTGCAAAATTGTAACAAACAAAGAAAAAGGTTTTTCTTTTTCAAAATGTTTGTTCTTTTTTCTTTTGTCTAACATAAAATAAAAAAACCTCAGTGCTGTTTAAATGCCACCAGATGAACACTCTATGGGGTTGATTTACTAACACTGGAGAGTGCAAAATCTCGTGCAGCTGCACATGGTAGCCAATCAGCTTCTAACGTCAGCTTGTTCAATAAAGCTTTGACAACAAATCCTGGCAGCTGATTGGTTTCTTTGCAGAACTGCACCAGATTTTGCACTTTTCCGTTTTAGTAAATCAACCCCTATGTGTCTCAAAAATCTATAAAAATTTCATATGGGTACAGCGCCACATGACCGCGCAATTGTCATTTGTTAAAGTGTGACAGCGCTGAAAGCTGAAAACCGGCCTGGGCAGGAAGGGGGTAAAACTGCCCAGTATTGAAGTGGTTAAAGAAGTTATGCCCACTTTTCGGAACAGCCCTCGTATATTAAATTTTATATAATTTCATTATATTTTCATTGCAAGTTTTATATCATTTAATTATCTCAATTGCAATTCATGCAGAGTTTGAGGTGCATGCACTAAAAATTGGAATTTTCCCTTAGCTCCATTTGGGTAAGCAGGACGAGGAGCTGCCAAGGCCGAGGTTAGCTCATATATACTTTTATTCAAACCTAAGCAATAAAAGCGCTCAGAGATCAGTGAACACCTGTGTTGTCTGCCCGGGGTCTAACTGCTATCCTTCCTTTCTAATCAGCTTACGCTGCCTGCGTGTTTATGTGCTACTGTTAATGTAAGTGTCAATTATCACTTATAAGATTTGCTTTTTTCATAGGCGCAGCACCAAAAGAAGCTTAAACAGCAGGATGGCTCTGACTCATTACAACTACAGTGCACAGCCACCTGCCTGGATAATGTGCATAACATCTTGTTTCTGCTCACTAAGTCTCATCGTCTGCCTCTTTTTCTGATTTTTTATTTTATTTTTTTCAACTTAGTTTTAATGAAGCATTTTCCCTTTTTCCCTAATGACAGAAAGAATCAAACGGAATTTGGTGGAGAATAACACATCATTTAGTGATAATTTGCTGGAGGATGCAAATACAATATCAACAAAGTGTTCTAGTGTTCATGTTGCACACCTTATGGGTTCTTTCACATGAGCTTTTCCAATCAGGTCCACCTGTACATTAGGGTTGCCACTTGCCCGGGATTCACCTGGGCAGTCCGGGTTTTGAATCATGTGTCCAGGTTTCAGACTGTCTGACACCCCGACACATTATTCAGACTGGACTGCAACCCCCCCAACTTAGGTGTGGCTCAGATTCCCCCTGGGTTGCACACCCCTATGCTCCCCATTAACCAAGTGCCACAACCACCAAGGGCACAGCCCCCACCCTCGCTTCTCTGTCCTGCCCCTGAGCAAGAGAGCACACTAAGGTAAGGGGGACTCAGATGTAAGGGGTACTCTGTAGACTCTGATTGATGTAAGTGCTCATCAGCCTAGTCTGCCATTGATTTCTAACATGGATAATTGTTTTTAATTATCCTGACCACATACCCCTGAGGAAGATATTGAATCAAAGCATCGAAACGCGTTAGCTCCTTCTCTGCCTCCATGCTTGGCAGACGAGTGGTCTTTTATTATATGTTTGTCATTTGATAGGTAATTTTTTGGCTATATACGTCTGTTTTTTTCTGTCTGTATTTACAAACCACTGTGATGTAAGGATGTTGGTTTCAAACTATACCAATAAATGTTAAATTTTATGTATGTGACTATTTCTTGGTGAGTTGGTTCTCCCAATAAAGTCCCATAGGGGGTTTCTCTTATGCTTCTACTGATTGATGTAAGAGGGAGCTTTGGGAACCCTGATTTTAGGGGGAATGCTGGGAATTCTGATTTCGGAAGGGTCTTTGATGAGCAGAAACTCCTCACATTAGAGTTTCATTTTATACCACAGTCCACAGTGTTACCCCTTAAAAAAAAAAAAAATTGCAGTGTGCCGCTAAAGTGTTCGGGTTCGACTGGAAGGAAAGGTGGTAACCCTACTGTACATCATGCCATACTGTTAGGGAGGCCCAAACTTATTCTGCAGCAGGACAACGACCCCAAACATACAGCCAATGTCATTAGGAGCTACCTTCAGTAGTCCTGGAAGTGATGCTCTGGCCCCCACAGAGCCCTGATCTCAACATTATCGAGTCTGTTTGGGTTTAGGAAGGATTGGAGGCAGCCGACACCCACATAAGATCTGTGGTTAGTTCTCTGAGATGTTTGGAACAACCTACCTGCTGAGTCCCTTAAAAAACTGTGTGCAAGTCTACCTAGAAGATCTGATGCTGGTTTGGAGCCAAAGGGTGGTCACCCCAAATATTAATTTGACTTTCCTGTTTCTTCTGTTTTCTAACTTTGCATTTTGTAAACTGAATGTGTAGCACCCTGGTCCTAATCAGCATTGCTATCAAATTTAGTTCTGCTAGGTGGTAACTAGCAGTGCCAGGACAAGGTAATTTAGTGCCCAGGGCGAAGATGCCAAACTGCGCTTTACGTTTCAATCTTTTGTCTTCTTTGTCCTTTCAGTTTAATTATAAACCCCACTGGTGGGAAACCGAGGTTTGGTCGTAGTCTAGAAGATCCATCTGAACGTGTGTCAAAAAATTCCCTGAGTCGTCCATCCAACAAGGTTTGTAGAGTCTCTTGATTGGTGTCTAGAATACACCCACAGCCGACGGAGGTTAGGAAGGATTTGGGTTTGTCTGAGCTATTACAACTCTAGTCCCGAGACACCCCCGGTCTCGTAGTGAAGGTCCTGATGACTTCCATCGAGGATTACTGTAACCGACATACAAACCCCAGCAACAGGACGACGTCTTATTCAAACCCGGAGGGAT
>BLSH010145780.1:263618-277639 GCA_018402905.1 Glandirana rugosa
AATAACTGGTTGAACCTCCTTTGGCAGCAATAACTTCAACCAAACATTTCCTGTAGTTGCAGATCAGACATGCACAACGGTCAGGAGTAATTCTTGACCATTCCTCTTTACAGAACTGTTTCAGTTCAGCAATATTCTTGGGATGTCTGGTGTGAATCGCTTTCTTGAGGTCATGCCACAGCATCTCAATCGGGTTGAGGTCAGGACTCTGACTGGGCCACTCCAGAAGGCGTATTTTCTTCTGTTTAAGCCATTTTGTTGTTGATTTACTTCTATGCTTTGGGCCGTTGTCCTGTTGCAACACCCATCTTCTGTTGAGCTTCAGCTGCTGGACAGATGGCCTTACGTTCTCCTGCAAAATGTCTTGATAAACTTGGGAATTCATTTTTCCTTCGATGATAGCAATCCGTCCAGGCCCTGACACAGCAAAGCAGCCCCAAACCATGATGCCCCCACCACCATACTACACAGTTGGGATGAGGTTTTGATGTTGGTGTGCTGTGCCTCTTTTTCTCCACACATAGTGTTGTGTGTTTCTTCCAAACAACTCAACTTTGGTTTCATCTGTCCACAGAATGTTTGTGCAACGTCCAGGTGATCTTGTGCAAACTGTAAACGTGCAGCAATGTTTTTTTTGGATAGCAGTGGCTTCCTCTGTGGTATCCTCCCATGAAATCCATTCTTGTTTAGTGTTTTACATATCGTAGATTCGCTAACAGGGATGTTAGTATATGCCAGACACTTTTGTAAGTCTTTAGCTGACACTCTAGGATTCTTCTTCACCTCATTGAGCAGTCTGCGCTGTGCTCTTGCAGTCATCTTTACAGGGCGGCCACTCCTAGGGAGAGTAGCAGCAGTGCTGAACTTTCTCCATCTATAGACAATTTGTCTTACTGTGGACTGATGAACAGCAAGGCTTTTGGAGATACTTTTATAACCCTTTCCAGCTTTATGCAAGTCAACAATTCTTAATCGTAGGTCTTCTGAGAGCTCTTTTGTGTGAGGCATCATTCACATCAGGCAATGCTTCTTGTGAAAAGCAAACCCAGAACTGGTGTGTGTTTTTTTATAGGGCAGGGCAGCTGTAACCAACACCTCCAATCTCATCTCATTGATTGGACTCCAGTTGGCTGACACCTCACTCCAATTAGCTCTTGAAGATGTCATTAGTTTAGGGGTTCACATACTTTTTCCACCTGCACTGTGAATGTTTACATGGTGTGTTCAATAAAAACATGGTAACATTTAATTCTTTGTGTGTTATTAGTTTAAGCAGACTGTGATTGTCTATTGTTGTGACTTAGATGAAGATCAAATCACATTTTATGACCAATTTGTGCAAAAATCCATATCATTCCAAAGAGTTAACATACTTTTTCTTGCAACTATATATATATATATATTTTTTTATGGAAATATCTCTAAAGGCATATTGTATATACATTTTTTATGGAATATAATCAACCACTTGCTGACCACCCTAACCACATATATATACGTGATCCTGCACTTCCGGGTTAGGAACGCGAGTGAATGCCGCCGGTGGCTCACTCCCGCTGTGATTCTACACAGCAAGAGCTGATCAGTGGGACCCGCAAACCCGTCCAAATCCACCAGTACACCACCTGATCGTTCTGTACAGAGGCAGAACGGTGATCTGCATATGTAAATAAGGCAGACCTCTGTCAGGGACACAAATCTTTGCCTTCCTTTAGTAAATCCACCTCCCACACTGCAGTAAAACCCTAGCTAGGCTTACAGCTAGTGTCATGAGTACAGTGACAGTGCATATTTTTATCACTGATCACTGTATTAGTGTCTCTGGTCCCCAGAAAAGTGCCAAAAGTGTCAGTTAGTGTCCAATTTGTCCACTGCAATATTGCACTCCCACTATAAGTCACTGACCACACACATTACTAGTAATAAAATAAATAAATAAAAATTCCATAAATATATCCCATAGTTTGTAGAAGCTATAACGTTTGCGCAAATCAGTGTACACTTATTGGGATTTTCTAATCAAAAATATGTAGCAGAATACAAATTGGCTTAAACTGATGAAGAAATTTATTTATTTTTTTTTACTGGATGTGTTTTATAGCAGAAAGCAAAAAAATATTGTTTTTTTTTCTTCCAAATTGTCTGTCGTTTTTTGTTTATGTCGCAAAAAATAAAAAATTCAGAGGTGATCAAACATCAATTTTATTTCGGTAGTGTGTAATTGTCAGCTAAAGTAATGCAGTGCCGTATAGCAAAAAAATGGCCTGGTCATGGGGGGGGGGGGGGGGAATCTTCAGGAGCTGAAGTGGTTAATTAATATTAAATATGTCCGCTATTAGGACTGATGAAAGGGTTGCAGATCATTGGAATGTGTTTGCTCACCCAGAACCTTCAATGCACATTCTAAATAATAAAATATTAGTTTGGAAAGAGTGGAGAACTGATAATGCTATTGCTGTTGGCCATATAGTATATAGTATAGTATCCACAAACCTATTATACTATATTAAAGCTTTCCTGCATCCATCAGTTAGAGGCTTACACAATGCAACAAAGATAGCAGCCAAGAGAAGAGGCGATTGTGGGTTTTCTAGCACTTTCTCAGACAAAGGGACCTGAAAGGCATTGAGTGGATTTAACAAAAACTTGAGGAGTTCAGAGAAATATTGGTTATTGATGAAACACTGCTTTCCAAGGCGTGGAGAGCTCTTTGCTTGACAGGTACATCAGAAACAATAACTCTAGTGTTTGGTTCAAAAGCTTCAATTATACTGAATGAGCTCAATATACACGCTTTAATTACATTGACTTTGGACTAGGATTAAAAAAAAAAAAGAAACCATTGCATAATAAAACAAGGATACAAATAAAAAATGTGTTTAACCACTTCAGCCTGGGAAGGATTTCCCACTTTAGGACCAGAGCACTTTTTGTGATTCAGCACTGCGCTTCTTTAACTGACAAATGCGCGGTCGTGCGACGTTGTACCCAAACAAAATTTGCGTTCTTTTTTCCCCACAAATAGAGCTTTCTTTTGGTGGTATTTGATCACCTCTGCATCATTTCTGATCACCGATATAAACAAAAGAAGAGTGACAATTTTGCAAAAAAAACCCAAATTTCTTACTTTTTGCTAAAATACAAATCCAAAAAAAAAAAAAATATAAAATGTTTTTCCATTGGTTTTGGCCGATTTATATTCTTCCTCATATTTTTGGTAAAAAAAAATGCAATCAGCATTTATTGATTGGTTTGCGCAAAAGTTGCCGCATTTACAGATGATGAGAATTAATTTCTGGGGTTTTTATTTTTTTATATGTTTTTACTAGTAATGGCGGCGATCTACAGTTTTTAGCGGTACTGCGATAATTTAGCGGACCATTTTGACACATTTTTTGGGACCATTGCCATTTATACAGCGATCGGTGCTATAAAAATGCACTGATTACTGTGAAAATGCCATTGGCAGTGAAGTGGTTAACCTGGAGGGGGCACTCTAAGGGTTAACTGTGTTCCCTGGGCGTGTTCTAACTGTGTGTGGGCTGGCTGGGGGAGGGAAGTGATCACGGCTTCCATATACAGGAAGCCTGTGATCACAGCCCTTCCCCCCTCTAACAGAACGGAGATCCTTGTTTACTTACACGGACATCTGTTCTTTCACTGCGGAGGGTGAACGATCGAGTCCGACCTACCCACTTTCAGGCCCCCCCGGACACAGTGAGCGCTGTCATATGAATGCGGTTTGTGATATCGAGCCACTTTGTCGCCGTCAGTCGGCGGTCGGCAAGTGGTTAACTCAAACTAAACAAGTCTTCTTACCAACTGTGCCTTAACCACTTGCCGACTTCCAAAAGTACATTTAATGCTGGTGGACGGCTCCCCTGGGATCAGTGAAGTACCCGTACATTGCGCCAAACTTCCGGCCCACCCCCTGCCTCTTGTGCTGTGGTTAGACACAGCACAAGTTTGTCAGCAGGCTCACAGCTAATGATTTTGGCTGTGAACCTGCTGATTGCTGTGGTCAATCACACCACAGATCTACAGTATCTTACAATAGTGAGTACACCCCTCACATTTTTGTAAATATTTTATTATATCTTTTCATGTGACAACACTGAAGAAATGACACTTTGCTACAATGTAAAGTAGTGAATGTACAGCTTGTATAACAGTGTAAATTTGCTTTCCCCTCAAAATAACTCAACACACAGCCATTCATGTCTAAACTGCTGACAACAAAAGTGAGTACACCCCTAAGTGAAAATGTCTAAATTAGGCCCAATTAGCTATTTTCATGTAACTCAAAAGTGTTACAAGGTCTCAGGTGTGAATGGGGAGCAGGTGCATTACATTTGGTGTTATAGCTCTCACTCTCTCATACTGGTCACTGGAAGCTCAACATGGAACCTCATGACAAAAAAACTCTCTGAGGATCTGAAAAAAAAGAATTGTTGCTGTACATAAAGATGGCCTAGGCTATAAGAAGATTGCCAAGACCCTGAAACTGAGCTGCAGCACAGTGGCCAAGACCATACAGTGGTTTAACAGGATGGGTTCCACTCAGAACAGGCCTCGCCATGGTCGACCAAAGTAGTTGAGTGCATGTGCTCAGCGTCATATCCAGGGGTTGTCGTTGGGAAATAGACGTATGAGTGCTGCCAGCATTGCTGCAGAGGTTGTAGGGGTGGGGGGGTCAGCCTGTCAGTGCTCACACCATACACCGCACACTGCATCAAATTGGTCTGCATGGCTGTCGTTCCAGAAGGAAGTCGCTTCTAAAGATGATGCACAAGAAAGCCCACAAAGAGTTTGCTGAAAACAAGCAGACTAAGGGCATGGATTACTAGAACCATGTCCCATGGTCTGATGAGACCAAGATAAACTTATTTGGTTCAGATGGTGTCAAGCGTGTGTGGCGGCAACTGGGTGAGGAGTACAAAGAGAAGTGTGTCTTGCCTACAGTCAAGCATGGTGGTGGGAATGTTATTCTCTGGGGCTTCATGAGTGCTGCCAGCACTAGGGAGCTACAGTTCATTGAGGGAACCATGAATGCCAACATGTACTGTGACATACTGAAGCAGAGCATGATCCCCTCTCTTCGGAGACTGGGCTGCAGGACAGTATTCCAACATCATAACGACCCCAGACACACCTCCAGAATGTCCTCTGCCTTGCTAAGGAAGCTGAAGATAAAGGTGATGGACTGGCCAAGCATTTCTCCAGACCTAAACCCTTTTGAGTATCTGTGGGGCATCCTCAAATGGAAGATGGAAGAGCGCAAGGTCTCCAACATCCACCAGCTCCGTGATGTCGTCATGGAGGAGTGGAAGAGGACTCCAGTGGCAACCTGTGAATCTCTGGTGAACTCCATGTCCAAGAGGGTTAAGACAGTGCTGGAAAATAATGGAAGGTGGAGGAGCGCAAGGTCTCTAACATCCACCAGCTCTGTGATGTCGTCATGGAGGAGTGGAAGAGGACTTCAGTGGCAACCTGTGAATCTCTGGTGAACTCCATGCCCAAGAGGGTTAAGGCAGTGCTGGAAAATAATGGTGGCCACACAAAATATTGACACTTTGGGTCCAACTTGGACATTTTCACTTGGGGTGTATTCACTTTTGTTGCCAGCGGTTTAGACAATAATGGCTGTGAGTTGAGTTATTTTGAGGGGACAGCAAATTTTCACTGTTATACAAGCTGTACACTCACTACTTTACATTGTAGCAAAGTGTCATTTCTTCAGTGTTGTCACATGAAAAGATAGAATAAAATATTTACAAAAATGTGAGGGGTGTACTTACTTTTGTGAGATACTGTATATGTGCTAGTAAACACAACACAGATCTGGCTGTATTTTTAATCCATCAAATACCACAAAAAACTATTAGTGTGAAAAAAAATTATATAAATTTAATTTGCATACAGTGTTGCATGACCGTACAATTACCAGGTAAAATGATTATAGACCTTCAGTTTGTTTAAAACCAAAATAACAAACATGTCATACTTACCTGTTCTGTATAATGGTCTTTGCACAGAGCAGCCCCAATCCTCAGTTTGGGGTCCCCGTCAGCGCTCCAGGCCCCCGCTTTTTGGTGAGTCCCAGGGGGCACCCGTGCATGCTCGCTCCCAAGCCGCCCATTCTGCGTCTATTGACACAGACCGGGTGGCAGTGGGAGCCAATGGCTGCTCCTGCTATCAATCTGCCTAATGAGAAGGGAGATAGTGGCAAGAGCCGCTGCTCTCCTGCGTGCTGCTGGATAGGATCAGGCTCAGGTTAGAATAAAGGAGGGCTGGGGGGCTCCTGCAGCACAGAATGTTTTTTACATTAGTGCATAGAATGCATTAAGGTGAAAAAAACCTCAAAGCTTTACAACCACTTTAAAGTAGCACAGTGCTGAATAGCAAAAAATGGTCTGGTCCTAAAGGGTTAAAAACCTTCCGGAGATCAAGTGTTTAACCACAGAAGGATTTCCCACTGTAGGACCAGAGCCCATTTTGCGATTCGGCACTGCGTCGCTTTAACTGACAACTGCGCGGTGCGACGTTGTACCCAAACAAAATTTGTGTCCTTTTTTTCCAACAAATAGAGCTTTCTTTTGGTGGTATTTGATCACCTCTGGGTCATTTCTGATTGTCGCTATAAATAAATAAAGAGAGACAATTTTGCAAAAAAAAAAAATATTTCTCACTTTTTTGCTAAAATACAAATCCCCCAAAAAAAGGGGGAGCGTTTATTGATTGGTTTGCACAAAAGTTGCCGCGTTTACAGATGATGAGAATTCATTTCTGAGTTTTTTATTTATTTTTTTATTTTCTACTAGTAATGGCGGCAATCATCGATTTTTAGTGGTGCTGCGATATTGCAGCGGACATTTCGGACCATTTTGACTTTTTTTGGGACCATTGGCATATATACAGCGATCAGTGCTATAAAAATGCACTGATTACTGCGTAAATGCCATTGGCGGTGAAGGGGTTAACCTGGAGGGGGAGCTCTAAGGTATAACTGTGTTCCCTCAATGCGTTCTATACATACACGGACCTCCATTCTCTCACTGCAGGGGGGGGGGGTCCATCGCGGGTAGCCAGCGGCGATTGAGTTTGCCTTACTCGCTCCCTGTCCCCCCTGAAAACAGTGAGCCTCCAGCAGCGCGCGCGCGCTCACAGTACATGAGATTGCAGCCGTCATCATATGACAGCGGTTTGTGATAACGAGCCACCTTGTCACCGTCAGATTGTGGTCGGCGGTTGGCAAGTGGTTAAAGTATCAATCAAACAATCCTCTTTGATCCTTCCAGGACCTTTCGCTCCCTCGCTTATTTGTCTCCTCTTCCCATGCTCACCTCCAGGACTTCTCCTGAGGCTTTTTCATCACCTGGAACTCCCAACCCCAATCTGTCTGACTATCTCCTACTCTGCCTTTAAGGGATCCCTGAAAACTCATCTCTTTAGGAAAGACTTTTCCTCCGCCTTCACCTAAAAATTGAACTTTTACCTTCTCCGTCAACTGATCTCACCACAGTTATAACCTTTTCTATCACTTACTCCTCCATTTTAGACTGTAAGCTCTCATGATCATTGCCTTTTAAACTCTCTTGTCTTGCATTGTAATTGTACTGACTCTCCACTGGCAGGGAACCGCTGAATTAGACATGTGTAGAGCGAAAAAATTCATTTAGTTTCATTACCTTTTGATTCGTTATTTACATACATTTTATTAGTTAGAGTTGTTTCGTTTTGGGAATTCGTTTTGCTTATTTGTTTTCGAATTGATTAGAATAGTTTTCGAATTCAAACCGTTTTCTAATTTCCAAGGAGAATGGGGTGGAGTGGAAAGTGGAGGAATAGAATGGAAAAAGATAGAATACAATAGAGGGGAATAGAACAAAAAATGAAAGAATATAATGTGGGAGTGAAACAGAGCTGTTGTATTCTATTCTTTTGTTTTCTGTTATATTCTTTTCTAGTCTATTGTTTTTTTTTTCTGTTCTATTCCTTTGTTTTCTATTCTATTTTGTTCTCTTTGGAAACTGGAAAACTATTCAAATTCGAGGACTTTTCGAATTCGAATTGGAAAATTATTTGAATTTGAAAACTTTTCGAATTAGAATTTGAAAACTATTCGATTTAGAAAAGCTTTCGAAAACAATTCGAAAATGATTTAAATTTTGTCCGTTTTTTTCCCGTTATTTTGGATTCGTTTAAATTCAATACTTTTGTAATTTGGAAATTCGGATATTTCCGAATTTCTGAAAACCAAAAATTTGTCCAAATTTTAATTCCACCTGAAACCCGGACACATTATTCAGACAGAAATGTGGCTTGGAACAGGGCCTGACAGGAGGGTGAGGGGGCACTATGTGTGCCGCATTACTATTCTCTTTGGAGGGCCCCCAGGTCTGTTACAATCCTATAGTGTATACTAAAAATCAAAAAAATATGCTGTGTGCCCCTAAAGTACTCGGGCTTAGCTTGAACAAAAAGTGGCAACCCTAAATCAGACTCGGAAGCGCAGGATCATGTACAGGTACGGGATCCTGCCCAGGATATACAATATACGGTCTGCAAGCCGTTTAAGTGTTGCCTATGGAGATTTGTAGGTACTGTAATTTGTCACCATTTGACGGACGTGTGAAGTTTCAATCTTGACATGTTTTTTATTGTTACATAGAAAAAAGACACAAGTCCATCTAGTTCAACCATAAAAATAACTAAATGAATAAAAAATAGTACCATACAATCCCACATACAATCCTAAACCCACAGTTGATCCAGAGGAAGCAAAAAACCCCAGCAAAGCATGGATCCAATTTGCTATAGCGGGGGAAAAATTCCTTCCTGATCCCCCGAGAGGCCATCGGATTCACCCTGGATCAACTTTACCTAAAAATGTTAGTATCCAGTTATATTATTTACATTAAGGAAAGAATCCAGGCCTTTTTTAAAGCAATCTACCGTGCTGGCCAAAACCACCTCTGGAGGGAGTCTATTCCACATTTTCACAGCTCTAATTGTGAAGAATCCTTTCCGTATTTGGAGATTAAATCTTTTTTCCTCTAGACGGAAAGAGTATCCCCTTGTCCTTTGTGATGACCTTAAAGTAAATAACTCAACACCAAGTTCACTATATGGACCACTTATATACTTGTACATGTTGATCATATCCCCCTTAATCTCCTCTTCCCAAGAGAGAACAAATTCAGTTCCTCTAATCTTTCCTCATAGCTGAGCTCCATGCCTCTTGTCAGTTTGGTTGCCCTTCTCTGCACTTTCTCCAGTTCCCTGATATCCTTTTTGAGAACTGGTGCCCAAAACTGAACTGCATATTCCAGATGAGGTCTTACTAATGATTTGTACAGGGGGGCAAAATGATGTCTCTATCTCTGCAGTCCATACCTCTCTTAACCTCCCTGGCGGTATGATTATTTCAGATTTTTGGTGCTGAAAGCGGTACAATTATTTTGCATGAAAAATTGGCGTTTTATATTGTAGGCCTGTAATTCTTAGGAATAACTCACTTAAATCTGTCCAAACAAGAGTCTAGTAGACATCCCGGGTATGAAAAAGTTTAAAAAATGAAATCATAAATTATAATATAATAAATAACTAAAAATAATCATCAAAAATAATAATATAATAGTAATAAAATGTATTCAATAATGTAATCAAACCAAAAACACTGAAATTTGCTCATTTGAAGAATTGTCGCTGTCGTCACTTTCAGTTTCTGATGATAAATTTCCCCAAAAATCAGTATCATTCAATTCTGCAAATGATTCTTATTTACTATCGCTGTTTTCTAGCTGATTAAAAAACGCTTTTGACGTAAAGGGACACTTTTTGGTTGCTATGGACATTCTCATGTTTCCAGGCAGAAAGAATGGCATTTATAATATAAAAGTGCATGCAGGACTCTGGGCAAACCACTAGGGACAAAGGGGATGTGAAATGTTTTCATACAGTAATGTAATCTATAAGATTACAGTGTACTGTATGTGCTGTGTGTGTTTCACTTTTTGAATTTCCCGCCGGTCTCCGTCCCCGTGCGACGCAACGCTCACAGGGAACGGAGCCCGGCACACAGAGTCATCTGGCGGCGGACAGAGCCCGCAGACACGGCGGGGGACATCGCTGGATCCAGGGGACAAGGTAAGTAACATTGCCTGGATCCAGCGATGCAATCCCGTGTGTGGCTCGAGTTACCGCTAATGGTACTGAAATTCCACCCCGAGCCACACTCGGGATTACCGCCAGGGAGGTTAATACAAGAAAGGATTTTGCTTGCTTTGGAAACTGCAGCTTGGCATTGCATGCCATTATTAAGCTTATGATCTACCAAAACCCCCAGATCCTTCTCCACTATGGATCACCCATGTTTGGCATCTATTTACTCAGTGCAACATAATCTTTTATATTTTACAAAAAAAAATTGGGTCTATATTCTGCTTGTGTGCACTAAAATACGTCTAAGTGTATTTTTTCCTGAGCATTTGCCTGTGATAAACAGAAGCACAATATCGTGCAACAGAAAATTAGCAACAACCATTATTTTATTCTCCAGGGCCTCTGCTTTCAGAAAATATATAATATTTGGGAGTTCTAAGTAATTTTATAGCACGTTTTTAAATATACAGTATGCGAGCAATGTCAAAACTGGAATGGAAAGTGGTTAAATGGGACGCCAGGACTGGGCAGGAAGGGGTTAATAACATAAGAAATGCCCCCTGCACCTGACCCTTTGCTGTGTGCTTGTTAGTGATTCACCAGCTATAACAGAGAAAGCACTTGCTGTGTCCAACCCTCGTCTATATCCACACCTTCTTTGTCAATCAATTGCATTTCATCCTTGCACTGGTTCTATGCATGCTGTAGCCTGAATGTGGTCACATGGTCAGTAGATGGCACCAGAGAGGCTGCAGTCAGCATGGATGAATCATGGGGGACCAATGTAACATCTACAAACAGGAATGCGGCATGTAGAACTGGAATTTCCAATTGTGTTCCTGGGAGGCCTGCTTTAAAGTGAATGTGTACCGGTTTATTTAACACATTTTCTTTATTGCGTTTAGTACTATAGAAAATTGATAACCCCTTGCCTATTGTTGTATTTTTAAAACATCGGGATGGTGGCAGTTGAAATATAATTTTAACATGGCTCTCTGTTACTACTTGCCTGTGATCGCGCTGTCATTTGTATCCGTTAGTGTTTACATTTCATTTATTTTAATGTGAGAGTGTTTTTGTTTACCCTTTCACCCCCTCCTTTTTAACATCTAATCTCCATTATGTCCCTGACTTGTATATTAATGCCATAACCTCCCTGATCCTAAACACTAACCCTCCATCCTCCCGGCTGTATATAACCTATACAATAACCCCTTCACCTCCTCGCTCTGTGTATGGCCTGTACATCTATGATGTGCTGTACATGATGTACCATTACCAAGCTCCTTGCTATAACCCCCTCAATACCACCATGTAAAAAAAAAAAAAAGTGGCAAAAGATTAGATCACCTTGGGCTGTCTGCTTTCCAAAAAGATATGTAGATATTCGCCAGCACATCAAGAATCATCAATTTGGTCCAAACTTTTTTTAATTAAAGAAAGTTCAAATCACAAAATGGTGTAGTGCAACGTTTCGGAGCCACACAGGACCCCTTTGTCAGGCATCACAGGCCTACAAAGGGGTCCTGCGTGGCTCCGAAACATTGCACTACACCATTTTGTGATCTATGATGTGCTGTATCTCATGCACCATTACCAAGCTCCTTGCTATAATCCCCTCAATACCACCATGTAAAAAAAAAGTGGCAAAACATTAGATTACCTTGGGCTGTCTACTTTCCAAAAAGATATGTAGATATGCGCCAGCACATCAAGGATCATCAATTTTATCCAAACATTTTTTTATTTACAGTAAGAAAGATCACATCTCAAAATGGTGTAGTGCAATGTTTCAGAGCCACACGGGACCCCTTTGTCAGGCCTGTGTGGCTCTGAAACATTGCACTACACCATTTTGAGATGTGATCTTTCTTTAACCGCTTGCCGACCAGCCGCCATCATTATACCGCTGCAGGTCGGCTCTCCTGTGCAAACCGCCCTAGCTTTAAGGCTGTCCGTGCATGAGAGATTGCAGGCAACTCGATGTCCTCCAGCGACTTGCGATCACCGGGTACAGAGTCAGATCTGCCTGTAAACAAGGCGGATCCCCGTTCTGACTGATGACATGGCAGAGATCTTCTGTTCCCAGTGATCGGGAACAGTGGGAACAGTGATCTCTGTCATGTCCCTGGCAGCCCAGCCCCCCTACAGTTAGGACACACCCAGGGAACACAGTTAACCCCTTGATCGCCCCCTAGTGTTAACCCCTTCCCTGCCAGCTTCATTTATACATTGATCAGTGCATTTTTATAGCACTGATCAATGTAATAATGTCACTGGTCCCCAAAAAGTGTCATTTGGGGTCAGATTTGTCCCCCGCAATGTCTAAAAATTGCAGATCATCGCCATTACCAGTAAAAACAATAGAAATTAAATAAAAGTCCCTAAATTTATGCCATAGTTTGTAAATGTGATAACTTTTGCGCAAACCAATCATCAATTGATTGATTTGCGCAAAAGTTATCGCATTTACAAACTATGGCATAAATTGGTATTTTATTGATTGGTATTCTTCTACATTATTTTTTTTACCAAAAATATGTAGAAGAATATATATCAGGCTAAATTGATGAATACATTTGTTTTTTTATTGGATATGTATTATAGCAGAAAGTAAAAAAAATATTGTTTTTTCTTCAAAATTGTCGCTTTTTTGTTCATGGCGCAAAAAAATAAAAACCACAGCAGTGTTCAAATACCACCAAAAAGAAATCTCTGTTTGTGGGAAAAAAAGGACGTCAATTTTGTTTGGGTACAACATTGCACGACCGTGCAATTGTCAGTAACAATTACACAGTGCCGTATCGCAAAAAATGGCCTGGTCAGGAAGGGGGTAAATCCTTCCAGGGCTGAAGTGGTTAATTAAAAACTGTTTGAATGAAATTGATGATCCTTGGTGTGCTGGCGAATATATCTTCATATTGCATAGTAGGGTTGCACCGATACCACCTTTTTAAGACTGAGTACTTAAGTACTGCTACTTTTTTTTAATGTCATGTGGCAGTGGCACTAATATGCAGCACTGATGGGCACTGATATGTGGCACTGATGAGGGGTGGACTGTGTTAGTAGTTTTTTATTTTTATTTTATTTTTTACAAGTACATTTTTTATTATTTTTTACAATTTATATTTTTTTGTATTTTTTTTTCAATGCTTTCTTTTTTTTGGGGGGGGAGGGGGTGGTGTCAGTGTTCTTTTATTTTATTTTTTATTTTTACAATTTAAACTTTTAAATATTTATTTATTACACAGTTTTTTTATTTTTTTATCAGCCCTTTTGGGGGGCTTTGGTGAAATATCAGGGGGCTGAAAATGACATCTCATTTTTGAGCCAGGGAAAGGGACTGAGAACACAAATTCCCCAGTCCCTTTGTCAGCAGCCTCAGCTGCACTGAAGATGAATGGAGAGGAGACAGAGGATCTTCCCCATTCATAAACTGAAGCATGGTAAACACAGTTTACAACGCTCAGTGACAGTTATGAATGGACAGTCAGTGATCACTGACTCTGTGCATTCAAAAAATGAAGGAGCCCCTTTGGAATCTATTCCAAACCTACTCACAGTGCTAAATCTATTCCACAACGTTTCGGGCTTGGGAGTAAATTTAGATAAATGTTCAGCTATAGCTATTAATATACAGTCACAAATGGTACGAAGTCAAATACTTACCCCTTCTAGGAGACAGAGGAGAGGTAAGTAGAAGTCACGTCGACTCCGACGACTGTTTCCCTGACCCCTTAAACACAAGAGTCAGGGAAAGGGACCGAGTTTTTACTCTACAGTAAAAGTCGGGGGACTATAAAGTGGTTTCGGGGGGTTTTCCCGACTATTTTTTTATTTTTTTGACACATTAT
>BLSH010145780.1:281549-307248 GCA_018402905.1 Glandirana rugosa
AACGACCGACTCAATCTCTCTTTCTCCACAAATCTGTCTTTTATTCAGGAAAATCCCCAACATACCCAGTCACATTAATAGATTATTACATACTCTGTGTAGTGCTATCATCTGGATGATCGCATGCAATTGGCGTACCCCCCATATCTCTTGGCAACAAGTTATCTCTAGGATGAATACAATTAGACTAACAGAATATATTCACTGTACTCTACATGACCAAATTAGTTCACATAAACAAAAATGGGCTCATTGGGATTCCATAATTAATGACTAACTATTCCTTATGTATTAATCACCACCTGTCATCTTGTATATTATGTTTTATATGTATACCCCTTTGATTATACAGTGAATTTGTGTTGTAATTATTCTTTGTACCTACCCTTCCAATAAAGCTTTTTTGTAAACAAAAAAAAAAAAATGAAGGAGCCAGTAAATGGAAGATTTACCGGCTCCTTCCTGAGCTCTCCATCCTGACACATCCAGAATGGGAGGGACCGGAGGACGAGGACAGGGGGAGCCAGAGGACGAGGACCAGGAGGAGGTCCCTGAGTGCCAGAGGAGGAGGACCAGGAGGAGGACCCGGGGAGCCTAAGGAGGAGAACCGGGAGGAGGACCGGGGGAGCTGGAGGAGGAGGACCAGGAGCAGGACCCGGAGGAGGACACAAGGGACAGTCAGAATGATCGGTGCGGCAGTGGGGGGGGTTACAAGCACCGATCTCCCTGTGTGACTTTAAATAAAGCAGCTGACAGCTGCAGGAGAGAGAGGAGGAGAAGCGGATGTCAGCTGCCTTTTTGAAAGCCACACAGGAAAATTGGTGCTTGTAACTGCCCACACCACCGCACCGATCATCTGTGAGGCTGCCCCCCCCCCCCCCCGCTACGCTGAGAACGCAGGTATCGGATTAGGCATCGGAGCATTTGCATGGGTACCAGTACTCATGCAAATGCTCAATATCGGCTCCAACACCAATACTAGCATCGGTATCGGTGCAACCCTATTGCATAGGTACCAGTATCTAGCTGGCGGTCGCAACAGCACCCAGTAGCCTAAAGAGCTTATTCCAGGAACATGTGCGATGGGAATATGGACTGCATACTTTCCAAAAAGGGGGCATTTGGTGATCCAATCACAGTGGGAGTGTGGCTCTGGCGGCGCGCTACACACCCCAGAGCCATAAACTACAATCACATACAGGTACATGATTTTTACACTTAAGGGCCGCCCCCAGCCGCAGTATATGTATGTGGGGCGGTCCTTAACAGGTTCCCCACCGCGCGCCGTCTTTTCACGGCGGCAGTCGGGGAGCCCTGCGCGAATCGCCATAAATAAGCGGCGATTCGCATTTGGCCACCAGGGGGCGCGCGCGCGTGCTCCCGCCGCACTCCTGGGGAGTGTGCCCGTGGCTCGGGCGGACCCGATGTCCGCCGGTGAGCCGCGATGAGCGGCTACAGGGAAAGAACGGGGAACCGCCGATGTAAACACGGCGGTTCCCCGCCCTGTCAGTGGGGCATTAGAGATCTACTGATCCCTGTCACTGGGATCAGTTAGATCTCTCATGCCCATGTTAGCCCAACCCCCCCACAGTAAGAACACACCCAGGGAACACAGTTAACCCCTAGCTCTCCCCCCCAGGTTAACCCCTTCACTGCCAATGACATTTATACAGTAATCAGTGGACATTTAAATTTCTGATCGCTGAATAAATGTCATTGGTCCCAAAAAAGTGTCAAAATGTTCCGACATGTCCCCCCCCCCCCCACTATCGCATTACCGCTAAAAATCGCAGATCGCCGCCATTACTAGTAAAAAAAAAATAATAAAAACCCCAGAAATTAATTCTCACCATCCGTAAACGCGGCCACTTTTGCGCAAACCAATCAATAAACGTCGATTGCTATTTTTTTTATCGCAAATATGAGGAATTATATAATTCGGCCAAAAACGGTGAAAAAAAATGTTTTTTTATATTTTTTTTTTGGATTTCAATTTTAGCAAAAAGTAAGAAATTTGGGTTTTTTTGCAAAATGGTCGCTCTTCTTTTGTTTATAGCGGCGATAAGAAATGACGCAGAGGCGATCAAATACCACCAAAAGAAAGCTCTATTTGTGGGAAAAAAAGGACGCAAATTTTGTTTGGGTACAACATCGCACGACCGCGCAATTGTCAGTTAAAGCGACGCAGCGCCGAATCGCAAAAAGTGCTCTGGTCCTAAAGTGCGAAATTCTTCCGGGGCTGAAGTGGTTAAGTGGTTAATAACTTAAGTTAGCCAATAAAGGGAATCACTTAAACTCCACTCCTATTACTTCATTTATATAGCAAAGCATAAAAAAAGCTAGTGGCTACTTAATACCACCAAAAGAAAGCTCTATCCAGTGCCGGATTACCAAATAGGCAGAGTAGGCATCGGCCTATGGGCCCCACACCGTTTAAATGTCTCTTGACAATAATATTGATATGATCTTGAAAGAAAATTGCAATGGAGCTTTCATAAATTGTTTACCAAAGATAGAAAAAATGAATCAACGCAAAGAAACAAAAACTTTACAATAAAGACTCTCTTGAGAAAATACTGTAATGTACCCAATAAACACTTAACCACTTCAGCACTGCAAGGTTTTACCCCCTTCATGACCAAGCTATTTCTTGCTATTTAGCACTACGCTATTTTAACTGGTAACTGCACAGTCATGCAACACTGTGCCCAAATTGAAATGTATATTATTTTACTTACATAAATAGAGCTTTTGTTTGGTGTATTTGATCACCACTGTTTTTTTTTTTTATAAATATATATATATATACACAAAAAAAAAAAACTATATTTTTTACTTTCTGCTATAAAACATATCCAAACATATCACTTAGCGTGAAAGTTATAGCATCAACAAATGATGGTGTATATATTGGAATTTTTATTTTTTTATACTAGTAATGGCGGTGATCAGTGATTTAGTAGTGGGACTAGTGTTTCTGACAATCTGACACTAACTGACACTGGGTGGGAACTGATTAACTGCCAGTGACATCACCAGTGAAACTAATACAGTGATCAGTGCTAATAATATACACTCTCACTGTACTAATAACACTGGTGGGAAGGGGTTAACATCAGGGGCGTAGACATGTCCAAAACCGAAAAATTAGTTTAGTTTAGTTTTCGTTTCATTTTTTTTTTGTTTTTTTTTTCGTTTATCAGATCATTCATCATGATCGGCATTTGTTACGTGGGATCATTCGTAACTTGGGATGAATTTGTATTCGTTCCATTCCATTCATATATCCGTAACTTTGGATGCAATCGTATTCATTACGTTCCATTGGTTTAGATGCAGCATTCATTACTTCGAATAATTCGTAACTTTGGATGCATTCATATTCATTACATTCACTAAGTTATTTTAGCCAAATTTGAAAGGAAATTACAATAAAGATGTAAATCTAATCTATCCAAAATTAGCTGCTATGGCTCAGAGACCTGAATAAAAGAATTACTGACTTCAGCTATTTTACCTATAATTTTATAGTTTATCATAATAATAATAATAAACACTATAATAATAGTTAATAATTTAATTATAATAGAAAATATGAAAAACAAAATTATCCAAATGTAATCGATTCGTTAAACTCGTAGGTTGAATCGTTTTCCGTTCTTTCGGATTTTTGTATTTCCGGATTTTCGTTCTTTTGGGTTTTAGTTCTTTCTGAAAATTTGTTTTCGTGTGCATTTGTCAAAAGAGTCTTTTGTTCATTTGGATGCTTCCGAATGAACGAATATGCCGAATTTCATCTTACAACGAATTTGTAACAAAGTGAATTTTACATGTCTATGAGGGCGATCAAAGGGTTAAATGTGTGCTGTTTTTACTAATTAATGTGCCGGTTTTTACTCCCTGCTTTGGGAGTTGAGAGCTCTGTGTTGTTCTCCTACACAGGGCTCTCTTCTGTCATTCACTCTGCCGATCAGTGAGCTCCGGTCATAAATCATTGGTTGGGATCCGCTGATAGGCTTGTGCTGTAGCGAATGGCGCGCACCCCCTACCCAGAAATATAAAATCATGTACATGTATGTGATCCGATGCAGCAGGGCTGCAGTATAATTGCAGTGGTTGGTCCTGAAGTGGTTAAAGTACACAAACCACAGACACCGGGTTAACATCACAGTTTGTCTCTTAAAAGCTGATTTTCGTTCAGCTGTCAGTTTGTAAAAAAATTTGGTGTGACCTACGATCGTGTATTGTACAGTATTGTTGGTCATCTCCATCTAGTGGCTGAAGTGAGCACTACTTAGTTCAATGTTATCCCACTGGAGCACATACAAGAGTCCTCCAGAAACCTGTGAGGGGGTCCTTAAACGGTTCCCGACTGGCTGACATATGAAGTACATTTACTGCTGCAGAGTGGCGCTGTTTCGCAAATTGCCGTCTATAAACGGCGGCTCTCGAATGCGCCCGCCGCACCCTGCAGCAGTGTGCCCACGGCTCGGGCGAACCCAATGTCCGCTGGCGAGCCGCGATTGCTGGCCACAGCAAGCATGACAGGGATCTATTGATCCCTGTCCCTGGGATTAGTTAGATCTCTTATGCCCCTGACAGTCCATTCACCTCACAGTTAGAACACGCCTAGGGAACACAGTTAACCCCTTCACTGCCCCCTGCAGGTTAACCCCTTCACTGCCAATGACATTTATACAGTAATCAGTGGACATTAAAATTTCCGATCGCTCTATAAATGTCATTGGTCCCAAAAAAGTGTAAAAAATGCCCGACAGTCCTGATAAAAATCGTCGCCATTACTACTAAAAAAAAAAAATTGTAAAAATGCTAGAAATGAATTCTCATGGTTTATAAACACTGCAACTTTTGCACAAACCAATTAATAAACGCCAATTGCAATTTTTTTACCAAAAATATGAGGAAGAATATAAATCGGCCAAAACCGATGTATACGTTTTTGTTTTTTTTTTTGGATTTGTATTTTAGCAAAAAGTAAGAAATATTGATTTTTTTTTGCAAAATTGTCGCACTTTTTTGTTTATAGTGGCGATCAGAAATGACGCAGAGGGTGCAGAACTGGAAGTCCACCAGTAGCATCAATGTTTCAGACCTAAAAATAATGGTTACCAGAAATTACAACTTTGAACGCCTATTAGCCATCAACTCTTCCAGTTGCGCGAATTTTGACGCCAAATGGAAAAGTTGGACGGATCTTATTAGATCCAATAGCATGTAACTAGACCTAATAGCATGTAATTGATAACTGTACTCACTGGCTTTCTTATCTATACAAAGATGTGTACTCCTACCTATTGCGAAAACGTTGCTTGTGCTGTGCATATTTGTATGCTCCTTTTTCTAAACTTCAATAAAAACCTATTGTAACAAAAAAAAAAAAGAAATGACGCAGAGGGGATCAAATACCACCAAAAGAAAGCTCTATTTGTGGGGAAAAAAAAAGGACGCAAATTTCGTTTCGGTACAACGTCGCACGACGTTGTCAGTTAAAGCGATGGAGTGCCGAATCGCAAAAAATGCTCTGGTCGTAACCTGGGAAATCCTTACGGGGCTGAAGTGGTTAAGGTTTCAACTGCATATTCTTCCTGGAATCCATCTGCCCTTAGCTCAGACATGCAGACAGGAGGGTGTGCTTAGCTAATAAAGCTCCTCCTCCCATCCCCCAGATGAAAAAAACAAAAAAAAATGCCCATGAAGATGCCTGGGATGTGTGACATCATTTTGGCCTAGGTAAGAAACCAGGAAGCAACTAGAGAAATGTAAAAATAAACACATAAGTAAATACAATGAGTAAATATAATATCCCTTCATATCTATTTACTATTGTTAGCAGCATAAGGAATAAACATAGTTAATGTTGATTGAGAGAGTTTAGTTCTGCTTTAACTAGGAAATTATTTTTATTTGGGTAAATATGAAATAATACTATAAAATATATAATATATATATATATATATATAATATATTGATATTTCATATATACAACACCACTTGCCACCAGCATGTGGTAAGGTCCAAACCAAAGCACTTAAACAAACAGCTCTGTTGTAAAAAACAAAAACAAAAAAAAACTAGAGATAACAATACACACACAGCTGAAAATATAGAGGAGGAAAAAACATCCTACCTCTATATTAGCAAAGATGAGTTTCAATAAACCAGGCTGCCACAAATATACTGGCATATAAAACAATAAAAAAGTATTATATAAATATTTTTTATTATAATATATCGGTGTAATATATATATATATATACACACAGTATCTCACAAAAGTGAGTACACCCCTCACATTTTTGTAAATATTTTATTCTATCTTTTCATGTGACAACACTGAAGAAATGACACTTTGCTACAATGTAAAGTAGTGAGTGTTCAGCTTGTATAACAGTGTAAATTTGCTGTCTCCTCAACAATAACTCAACACACAGTCATTAACCACTTGCTTACTGGGGACTTAAACCCCCCTCCTGCCCGGACCAATTTTCAGTTTTCAGTGCTGTTACTCTTTGAATGATAATTGCGCGGTCGTGCATCGTTGTACCCAAAGAAAATTGATGTCCTTTTTTTCCCCACAAATAGAGCTTTCTTTTGGTGGTATTTGATCACCTCTGTGGTTTTTATTTTTTGCTCTATAAACAAAAAAAGAGCGGCAATTTTGAAAAAAGAACATTTTTTTTACTTTTTCCTATAATACATATCCAAAAATTTAAAAAACACATTTATTCCTCAGTTTAGGCCAGCATATTCTTCTACATATTTTTGGTAAAAAAAAAAAAATCGCAATAAGCGTATTTTGATTGGGTTGCGCAAAATTTATAGTGCCTACAAACTTTGGAAATTGGTTTATGGCGTTTTAATTATTTATTTATTTTTTACTGGTAATGGCAGTGATCTGCAATTTTTATCGGGACTGCGATATTGCGGTGGACGTGTCTGACATTTTTGACACTGTTTTGGGACCAATGACATTTATACAGCGATCACATATAAAAATAGGCACTAATTACTATATAAATGTCATTGGCAGAGAAGGGGTTAACACTAAGGGGGTGATCAAGGGGTTAAAATTGTTCCCTGTGTATGTTCTAACTGTGTGAGGGCTGGGCTGACAGGGACATAACAGATCTAACTGATCCCAGTGACAGGGATCAGTAGATTTGTCATGCCCCCCCCCCCTCACAGAGTGTTTACATAGGCGGTTCCCCGTTCTGGCTCTCTGTGAAGGGATTGCGGGTCTCCAGCAGATATCGAGTCCGCCCGACCCACGGGCACAATCACGTGAGTCTGAAGCGTGCAAAGGTGAGGACGTCAATTGATGGCCTCCTGACAATTCAGATCTGTGCTGTAGCCGTCAATTGGCTATAGCACAGATTTGAAGTGGTTAATGTCTAAACCGCTGGCAACAAAAGTGAGTAAACCCCTAAGTGAAGATGTCCAATTAGCTATTTTCCCTCCCCGGTGTCATGTGACTCGTTAGTGTTACAAGGTCTCAGGTGTGAATGGGGAGCAGGTGTGTTAAATTTGGTGTTATCACTCTCACTCTCTCATACTGGTCACTGGAAGTTCAACATGGCACCTCATGGCAAAGAACTCTCTGAGGATCTGAAAAAAAGAATTGTTGCTCTACATAAAGATGGCCTAGGCTATAAGAAGATTGCCAAGACCCTGTAACTGAGCTGCAGCACGGTGGTTTAACAGGACAGGTTCCACTCACAACGTTATATTATACTTAAAAAAATATGTAAAGCATTTGTTTATAATCTTTCAAATACAAATAAGTAGTTAATTAAATTTAATTAAATTAATAAGTTAAATGATTACATTAAACTGAAATATTAAATGTTGCCGGAATTCAACCAAATCTTTAACTTCTAACGGTCAAAATCCAGTACAGGTTTGAATCTGATTGGTTGAAATGTCGGACAAGCCAGACAATTCTTACTTCAGACTTTGTTTTTTTAACTAAGTAGCTTTTGCTCACTTGTCACCCGCATCTCACCTGATCAGCAACGGCACGTGCCAGCTTGTCCATCCTGGAGCCGGCTTCGGCAATCTTCTTGGCAGCGTTAATCACATCGGATGTGTTCTTTAGTGGTCCTTTCCCTCTGCAAAAGAAAACAGTCTAATTGCAATTCATTTAAAGGACTAAAATAAGCACCTGATCTGAACTACCTTATTCATCGATCGCCCCCTTCTCACCGTTGTATAAATGATTGGTAATTTACTGTGAGTTCACCTCTTAATGGCACGCTGGAGAAAGGAGGAAATCTGCCAGCTTCCGCTCTGATCTGAATTTCCTCACCAGCAATTTACTTTGATGGCTTCTTCCAGCTCATGAATTATATTTAATAGTATGTACATTTTTAAGTGCTCATTAAGGAGACGGGCCTGATGAATACAAAAGTTGGAGAGGACCAAGTCACTTTTAGAGACTGCTTGGTCCAGTGAGCGCAAAGGCACGTTGGCAAATGTCCTCTCCATCGCCGGCCGCCATCCAATCAGGATTTGTGCAATATGTGCATCTATCCATCAATCAATTTCGCCATGTCGTAAAATGCTTATACCTGTTTGCCTCCATTGCTCAATGAGCCGTTTTAATGAAATGGCTGTTTGAAGAGGAATTTTGGCCTTGTAGGGTGCATCTTATTAATGAGGAACAAAACTAGTGGTTTAAGGGAAGGGAATCTACATTTTTTCATTTTTCTTTTTTTAGAAATATACAGTATGTGAGATAAATCCATTTATTTTATGCATCAATGTCCTATTAAAGAGGATGTTCAGTCAAACTGTGTCAGATTTAGAAGGTCAAATTATTGATGCTCTCTGGGCTCTGTTAATGCGGAGTTCCACCCAGTTAAAAGTCAGCAGCTACAAAAAGTGTAGCTGCTGACTTTTAACAATCGGACACTAACCTGTCCCACGCTCCAGTGATGTGGCCGCCCGAAGGCTCACTCTTCTCTCCCTCCCCTTGGAGGCGCCAGCATCACAGGTGTGGGCACCCAGCTTTGGCTTTAAAAACCAGGGGTGCACTGTGCAAGCGAGAGTTTGACGTGTCCCAGAAGATCACTGGGTGGGAGGGGAGGAAGGGGAATTTGCTTTCGGTTCCGCAGCACCAGAGGAGGAAGTGGGACCGGAAACTCTGTGAAAACAGGGTCCACGCCCCCCCCCCCAAACAAAAGGACGTGCCAATTGTGGCATGTCAGCGGGTCACCTTCCCCTAAAGCGGAAGTTCCACTTCTGGGTGTAACTCCGCTTTAAGCTGATCGTACACTATGCAATATGCATTAGACATACAGGGTTAATTTCAAAGTGGTTGGGTGGCAGTGCTGAGGGCTACACAGTGCCTTAAAAAAGTATTCATACCCCTTGAATTTTTCCACATTTTGTCACAACCAAAAACATAAATGTATTTTTTTGGGATTGTATGTGATAGACCAACACAAAGTGGCACATAATTGTGAAGTGGAAGGAAAATGATAAATGGTTTTCCAATTTTTTTTACAAATAAATATGTGAAAAGTGTGGGGGGCATTTGTATTCAATCAATACTTTGTAGAACAACCTTTCTCTGCAATTACAGCTGCAAGTCTTTTTGGGGAAGTCTCTACCAGCTTTGCACATCTAGAGAGGACATTTTTGCCCATTCTTCTTTGCAAAATAGCTCAAGCTCTGTCAGATTGGATGGAGAATGACTGTGAACAGCAATTTTCAAGTCTTCCCAAATGGATTTATGCCTGGACTTTCACTGGGCCATTCTAACACATGGATATGCTTTGATCTAAAACATTCCATTGTATCTCTGGCTTAGGGTTGTTGTCCTGCTGGAAGGTGAACCTCTGCCCCAGTCGGAAGTCTTTTGCAGACTTTAACAGGTTTTCTTCTAAGGTTGCCCTGCATTTGGCTCCATCCGTCTTTCCATCAACTCTGACCAGCTTCCCTGTCCTGAAGAAAAGCATCCCCACAACACGATGCTGCCACCACCATGTTTCAAGGTGGGGATGGTGTGTTCAGGGTGATGTGCAATGTTAGTTTTCTACCACACATAGTGTTTTGCTTTTAGGCCAAAAAGTTAAATTTTGGTCTCCTCTGACCAGAGCACCTTCTTCCACATGTTTGCTGTGTCCCCCACATGGTTTCTCACAAACTGCACACAGGACTTTTTATGGCTTTCTTTCAACAATTGCTTTCTTCTTGCCACTCTCCCATAAAGGCCAGATTTGTGGAGTGGATGACTAATAGTTGTCCTGTGGACAGATTCTCCCACCTGAGCTGTGAATCTCTGCAGCTACTTCAGAGTTACCATGGGCCTCTTGGCTGCTTCTCTGATTAATGCTCTCCTTGCCCGGCCTGTCAGTTCAGCTGGACGGCCATGTCTTGGTAGGTTTGCAGTTGTGCCACACTCTTTCCATTTTTGGATGAGATGTTCAAAGCTTGGGATATTTTTTTATAACCTAACCCTCCTTTAAACTCCTCCACAACTTTATCCCTGTCTTGTCTGGTGTGTTCCTTGGCCTTCATGTTTCTGTTTGTTCACTAAGGTTCCCTAACAAACCTCTGAGGGCTTCACAGAACAGCTGTTTGTACTGAGATTATTATTAACTAATTAAGTCACTTCTGAAGGCAATTGGTTCCACTAGATTTTAGTTAGGAGTATCAGAGTAAAGGGGGCTGAAAACAAATGCACGCCACACTTTTCACATATTTATTTGTAAAAAAATTTTGAAAACTATTTATCATTTTCTTCCCCCTTCACAATTATGTGCCTCTTTGTGTTGGTCTATCACATGAAATCCCAATAAAATACATTTACCTTTTTGGTTGTAACATGATAAAATGTGGAAAATTTCAAGTTGTATGAATACTTTTTCAAGGCAATGTGAATCTATGCCGTCAAGACAGCTAAGCATAATAAATAAAGCAAGAGTGATCTTTGACTAGCGATCATGATGACTCATGCGCATCTGATGTCAGCTCTTCTGGGCTGCAGACTTCACAGTTTAACTTTCCTTACTGATGGGGCCCACTCTCACCCCTAGCCCCCCATAGTAGCCCCATGGACTGCTTTCACTATAGCTACACCACTTTGTCCCCATTGGAACATTTCTCCACTATTAGGGTTCCTTTACACTTGCCTTTCTCTCTGAAAAGCAATCTGCATTCAATATGCCTCATTGCCACCTGTTTTAATCCCCTAAATGGCAGACTACGGCTCCACAACTGCATGTATTGTGCACTCCCATGGGGCAGTTTCAGCATGACCCCATTCACTTTAATGAGTTGCGTTTGGCAGGGGGTAGTGCACCCCAAGCGTGACAGTGGGCATAATTCTCGCTGTAAAGCAAGGTATCTCGGTGCTGCATATGGAGGCTGCTTTTCCAGCTAAAGGGGAAGCAGTTGAGGGGCGATGAAAACATGTCTCAACCATGGGATTTAACCACCCCCTCCCCCCCCCGACTATGCTTACTTTACTGTTTGATGACAACTCAAAATTTTAGATTTTTTTTTTAATTTTGGCAGTTTGAAGGAGTTTTGTGTGCATGCTCCGAAACGCGTCACCGCCCCTTCCTGACATCACTTCCAGTGCAAGCATTCCACCTGCAAGGCATGCATTCCACTGCAGTCATGGAGGAACTGAGGCTTTCCTTGCTGGCTGTTTACACCTTACCCCCACTTGCTGGTTGGCACAGGGAATTGGAGCCACAATCACCTTCTCCATTCTTCTTCTATTCAGTCAGAGTTGCTTCTACTCTTGGAGAAGCTGCCCTAGTGCTAGTTTCAGCTTTATGTACAACCCCTTTGGCCTAGGACTCTATCCATACAAGACAGACCCACCAGGCAGAAGTGCCTTATTACCTGTTCAAAAGATTTTAGATTTTGGCTCATGCTACTTCAATAGATCTTTCAGGTTCCCCCTTAAACACAGATGCTTGAACAAATGGGTACAATGTTATGATTTGAAAAGCTGATATACCAGCATAGAGGCAGCCCCTCCAAATTCTAGATGGTATGGTGTGGTTGGTTAGCTGCCCCTCTTTTAGCCCCAGCAGATTTAGTAATGGATAGGTTGCTGCTTTGATATTTCATACTCTATGAATGGGAGTGCCCTATTTGGATAATATCAAAATGGAAAGGGGTGGTATACTTCTTATTTCATAAAGATGCTTCTTTCCTTATACTGTATATATGGTCCTAGTGACTCGTGCTACGTGGGGAACTAGGTGTGGTCTCTAACATTTGGTAATATATTTCATGTGCTTTCCTTTTTCATAATGCTACTCTGGTATGTTTTCTTGATGGTGAACTTTAAGTACTGTACCTTGACTGTATTGTTGGTATGTAAGATAGTGTGACATCTCAATAAACCTTATTCCTGATTTTAAAAAAAATAGATTTGCCTTCCCTTTCAGCTCTAGTGACAATGGTCACCAGAGACAATCAATAAAAACCTGATAAGGGTTCTAACCTTTCCTACTCTATTAGAAAAAAAGAAAGTTTTGGCTTCAGATAGAGTTTCAGAGGTACCTTGCTATGAGCAAGATACAAGACAACAGCTTATATTTATTGTAAAATATGAAACAGCTTTTTTTTTTACTGCTTTTAATTTGTTGTAATATTCTGTGTGCTCTGTCCTGCTATGAATTCTTCCCTGTACTGCAGAGCTTCAGAATGACGTCATGAGCCAGAGGGCTAACGGTTTGAAGAGACCTCATTGATAGGTAAATAAGTAATAACAATGCTAATATATCTATTTGTTGATTGAAAAAGTAGCTAAAGGCGTTCCTGTGGCGGGAATAACATAAGACCTTTCATAAACAAAGAAGCCATTTACAGTAAGAGCAAGGTGTTTTATATAAAGGCAGCAGATACAGAATTAAAGATTGTCACCAAGGGATTGTGGGTAGTTAAAGTGGTATGAGCATATTAAAAAAAAATAATAATAATAATTAAAGATCTAGCATTAGATTTTTTTTTTTTTTTAAGTGCATGAAGTCCTAACAATATGCTGCTTCTCCTAATGAGAGATGACTGCCTTTTGGTGTTGCAATGGTTCATGGTCTTCTGATTTCCAGGCTCTTCAGATGCTACCACCTCTGAAACAGAGTTCTGCTGTGGTTTAAACAGGTACTGTAATCTCTGCCCTGGCAGCTTACACCACCAATTGCCCCTACCACTGACACCTCCATGCCCAATCTATTTCTAGCTGGGAGGACCCTGCTAGCATTTGGAGATACAGCTGACAGCTCCTCATGAAGGCACTATTGGCCAATATACATTCATGCAATCCTTCCCCTCTCCCTGGTGGTAGTAGCAGTAGAAGCAGAGTTGTGGAAGTAGCGTGGAAGTCTTGTAGAAGTAGTGCTAGTGGTGTTATTAGTAGTAGTATAGGTAGTGGTAGTAGTAGAAGTGGTGTTAGTGGTACTACTATTAGTAGTTTAAGTGGTGGCAGTAGTAGTAAAAGCAGAGGTTGCAGAGGTGGTGCTAGTGGTAGTATTATTAGTCATATGGATTGTGGTGGTAGTAGTAGTAGAAGCAGAGGTTGTAGAAGTGGTGTTAGTGATGGTATCAGTAGTAGTATAGGTGGTGGTAGTAGTAGTAGAAACAGAGGTTGCAGAAGCGGTGTCTGTCGTAGTACTATTAGTAATATAGGTGGTAGTAGTGTTACTAGTAGTAGTATAGGTAGTGGTAGTAGTAGCAGAAACAGAGGTTGTAGAAGTGGTGTTATTGTGGTGGAACTAGAGGGGTATAGGTGGTGGCAGCAGAAGCAGGTGAGGAAGTGGCTTTGGTGGTAGTTGGGGTATAAGTAGTGTGTTAGTAGCAGTATATTGTGGTGTATATAGGGTAATTGTTTATCACAGAAGCCTGATGAAATGCAGCCCTTCATACTACTCATGTTGTCTTTTCTTTTTCTGTGAGCAGAGTGGTTCTTACCTGGTGAAATCTGTCATCTCCATCATGATCATACACATCTGTTTGGCCAATACAATGATGTCATTGCCACTGTCGTCCCACTTGGCTACTTCAGCATCTAGCTTGCTCTTCTCTTGGTGAAATATTTCCACCTGCTCGGCAATTTTAGCTTTTTCTTCTTGCGGGAGTTGGGCCATGATTGCCTGTTGGATCAAACAATGAAGGGTAACATTGGCTTGTAGAATGGTGACCATGCATCACCCATCTGCAAATACGAATTTCAGGTTGAAAATTACAGCAACTCACCAGATAGTCCAAGTATACCTGGGCAATTTAAAAGAGATCCAGAATATATATCAATCTCCAGGACGTACAGTAGGTATACATGTCAAACAAAACAAAAAAAAAAAAATTCCCAGCTCAACTTACCAACCAGCCTGCAACCAACCGAAGTATCCTGTCTATGCAGTATGAATTAAAAACAGGGGTTTCATTTTCACACATTTGCAAACACATGTGTAAGTTGTAGAGCCACTTCATGGCACCCCAAGTTTAATGCATATAATACAGTCAATGCATAATAAATAGACCAACCTCAGCTTATACCTGATCTAAGGTCTTTGAAGGCCTATATACTCACGATTAACCGGTTGTATCTACCACCCAATCAAAGGCCCCAGCTGCAACTACACCGGCTTAGGGACAATTAACCACTTACGTATTACCAGATTCAACCCAATTAATACCACAATATTACCACTGTATTGTTAGAAAGGGACACCCGTACCTCAGATGGGCCCAACCCACAATTTTCCACAGCTATTTAACCAGCACCACCTTCAAAGACCCAATAGACCCCCTGCCTGCTGCTCTGACAAGAAAATAAAGGGACCAAGAAATTGAATGGCAAACTAACAACATAAGAACCGAAAACCCACTACAAATAACCAGCACCTTGAGAAAGTATGAGGCTCCCCCAAGCCAAAACAAACAAGGGAGGGAGGGTGGGAAAAAACTGTCTGATGCTGTGATGAGCTCCTACTGAGCTCTGACAGGATCTCCCCTCCTCTCTACCCATTACAGGACACACGCTCTGCCTTGAACTCTTCAATCTGCTAAACAGAATATATCATTCTAAAACACCCCACTAATCATCCGCCTCTTCTGCAGGCCCCAGTCATGCTGGCCCTCCTCCTAGTTTCACTCAACTCCAGGCCATATACTTTATAATGGATAAGCAGAGGGAAGGTGAGCCTGGAGGCACAGGGGCGCACTGGACACCCGACATATACCTGTAGCACAATGTCAGTAAAGGTGTCCAGTGTGTCCCATCACCAGAATTCCAACAGTACAAACAAACGGCCACTGTCCCCATCTATGACAGGCCTTTGCAGCAAGGAGCACATGGAAGGGCAATGCATGTAAAAAAAAAAAAAAAAACAAGGAAAATTATAGGTGGGGGCAGTGACCATTTGTTTGTACTGTTGGATTGCTGGTGATAGGACACACTGGACACCTTTGCTGCCATTGTGCTATATGCTGGGTGTCCAGTGTGTCTCTCTGCCTTTAAGGAGAGGTGGGCTCCCTCCAGGATCACCCGCCCTCTGCCTATCCATTATAATGCATGTACTTCTACTATGGAGGCTCTCAAAATTTAGAGTTAGGACTGCAGATACTACTGGGATGCGTTGAAGTGGCTCTGCAGCTTATGCGTGTATTTGCAAATGTGTGCAAATGAGACCACTGTTTTTAGACAGTATAATTTGGTTGGTTGAAGGCTGGTCGGTAAGTTGAGCTGGGAATTTTTTGGGTTTTTGTTTGATATACTCCTATCACACAACACATGTAAACATCCATCTCCAGTATAATTTTGAATATGTAGTGTTTTATAAAGCTTATATGTAAGGTGACTTCTCAGCAGACATGGAAATAGATATGAATGTGAAACGCATTAGCATATCTAATCCTAAAAACAACAAAAAAGATATACTGCAGGTTACCAATTCTTAGATGTGGTGGCTGCTTTAGTTTTGTGTTTTTAGGTTTTTTTATCCTAAATTTTAACTGTGATTTAGCCAGTAACACACTTCCTGTCTCTTCTATCTATGAAGGAGTAATGTAGCCACTCTTGGACAGCAGCACTGCATGGAGAGGGTAGTGTTAGATGGACTAGTAATTTTATATGAAATGTGAAGCTGAACTCCAGTGCACATGCTTTAAGCAGTTAAAGACACAGTTTTTTTTTTTTCATTTTGGCATCAAGGTTTTACATAAATGGATAAAAGTTGATTAATGTAAGCACCCCTGTCAGTGTTAAATGGTTGGTCTCAACACTCTAACTTCTGATTTTTGCAGGATAGCTTGGTCTGTTAAAAAAAGTTGAAAACGTTGAAAAAACAACAGATTTACTGGCTTGATCACCAGAAGAAAATGATGCAAAAGTATCTTAAAAAAATAAATAAATGCAGCCACCATTTCTAAGAATTGGTAAGCTGCAATAGATTACATTTTTGATTTTGGGTTTAGATACGCTTTAACTTCCTAACGTATTATCAGGTGTTTGTACATATCCATGTGATTGGTTCTATGCATTTGCAACTTTTCAAACCCACTGCAATAAGTTTAATCCTCTTGACATCTCATTAAAATTGAGAGACATACAGTATAGTTTTCAGTTCCTATTTATTGTATCTGGCTAATGAAGAAAGTACATGTCTCTAATCACAACTGGACATCTTGGAAAAACAAGTAACTGCACTGTTGTTTTGCTATTACTTGGCTGGCAAGACTATTTATATTACTTGTTTGTTCTAGTCCCTTCACTTTTTTGTCGATTGAGTTAGTCTTGCCTTAAACCCTTCATGAACGGAGGTCATTGAAGTTTAAATGCCAAGACCAAATTCAGCAGCTTCAGTGTAACTTGAAAACAACCCTAAGGGGTCTAGATAAAAAATGAAAATCTGAGCAAATGTATCAGCAAAAGTTAAACCTTTGCAAATGTGTTTAATTTTGTACGAAATGTTCTTTTCTAATATTGAAGTTGTCTTTTGACTGTAACATTTTCTAACTACCTAAGAACATTGAGTGCTAAGAGAAAATAGTCTAAAACAAAAGCCTAACAACATTCAACCGGTAGAGTAAACAGTATATAACAAAAGCATAACAAAATAGACCTGAAGAGAAAATAGCCAAAAAACAAAAGCCTAACAACATTTTACCAAAAATTGCCTAAAAGCTAGTCTAAAACAGCCTTCTCAACCATTTTACCCCAGAGGAACTCTTGAAACAATTTCAAGATCTCAGGGAACCCCTGGTAAGATAAGTCCATGGGTGGTCGTTGGCAAAAAGCCTCTCATATTGGTGGTGGTAAATGCAAAGAACAGGGTTGGCCAGAATAACAACCTTGCAGTCATGCCGCTGGCTCTGTCAAGTGGGGTTGAACCTTTAACCATGCAGGTACCGTCAGATGCAAGGTCAGTTATCCACAGCTCAAGGAACCCTTATCCACCCCAAGAGGAACCCTGGTTGAGAATGGCTGGTCTACTGCAAAGCCTAAGAACATTCGTTCAAAAAGAAAATACCTTTTACAAATCGTACCTGAAGTAGCATCTAATGTGTTTCTCTTGCAGTGTCTTAATACGTACAATTTCAAGTACAGTAAAACCTTGGATTGTGAGCATAATTCTTTCCGGAAATATGCTTGTAATCCAAAGCACTCGTATATCAAAGCAAATTTCCTCATAAGAAATAATCAAAACTCAGATGATTCATTCCACAACTGTTTACTCATAAGTCCTTCAGTTTATAGTCCATATAAAAAGATTATAGCAATGTGATAGGTTGTGTATCCGCCAATGACCGCCTCCATGAGGGTAGAAGCATAATTCAGCAGGAGCTACAGAGTATAAAAGTGAAGAGAGGCGCCTCTAAGTGTACCAATATGGTTACATTTAATGAAGGTACAACATTTAGCAGCTCACATGGTTCATGATTAAAAAAGGCACATCTAAGTATGCAGGCATCCGGGGTAAAGCTGTCCACATAGACTGTCCTCGGCACCGCCGGCCCTCAACACTGTCAGTCTGCAATCGTGACCATGAAGACTACCCTGCAGTCGAGCAATCTGAAAGTGAGGCTTGAAGCACTCGTGGAGCGCAGCATGGAAGGGATGACGGTGTGGAGGACGGTTTATGTGGACAGATTTACCCAGGAAGCCTGCATACTTAGATGTGCCTGTTTTATTCATCAACCATGTGAGTTGCTAAATGTTGTACCTTCATTAAATGTAAGCATATTGCTACACTTAGAGGCGCCTCTCTTCTCTTTTATACTCTGTTGTGACATGACGCTACTAGTATATCAAGACATCGCTTGTATATCAAGTCAACTTTTATAAAAAAATTTTGCTTGTCTTACAAAACGCTCTCGAACCAAGTTACTCTCAATCCAAGGTTTTACTGTAGTGCGATTTGAGAAGTAGTTCACGTGTTACTTTTTCAGGACTTCAGCATGATTTCACTGCCATAGAATATAATGTAAATTGTGCTGCAAATCGTACCTGTGTCTATATCAGCAATACTTGAGCCTGAAAGAAGTTAAATATTAACCCTTTTCTAGTTAAACTTTTGTTGATGTAGCCAATGACCCCCTTAGGGGTGGCTGGTAGATGTGGTTCACCTGTCTCTCTGCTCTCAATCACACACTTTTCTGTTCATCCATAGTCACTGAACAGGCTGGTACTTTGTTTTTGTTGTTTTATTGAGGGGTTAAACTTGGATAGGGTAGGGACAACTGTGGGATGCCTAAAGATTGAGAAACAGCACCATGTTATATCCACCACCGTATATACTCTCCTTCTTCCTCCAGCACTAATACTTGCCGACCGTTACACTCCTTGACTTCTCTCCTGCACTACACTTGCTTCCTTACTGTTAGGCCTGAAGGGAAATTTATCAAGCCTCCATTACATCTTCCTCCACCCCTGCTAGCACGTGATGAGGCCTGCACTTCCTTCTCAGCAGGACCTCCAGACCACCCGTCACAGGCAAGGGCCCTCGATTGTAAGACCACGGGCTCTCAGAGTGTAGCTAAGTACAATTGTGCTAGGCCTTGATGGACTACTGCTCCCATCCTCTTCCAGGCCACACTTCACTGTCCAGTGACACCGCTCCCCTGACTGGCTCCTTCACCTTCCACAGACTGTCCAATGTATCTGCCCAACCTGCTCCAGTCCTCTTCTCCAGCTCCCAGGGTCTTTCACTCACCGTACCGGTGGATCCTTTAAAGAGCCTTTCCTGTAGCTTCTCTGTTGCTCTCCTGCTCCCTTGTGCTACTGCAGAATCTCTCCATTCCTAGCTGCACCCGAGCCACCAGGTCTCAAGGTCGCCCCCCAGACTGGGGGCTCCCAGGTGAGGCCTCAGCAACTTCTGTTACATCTCCACTCTTCCACCTGACACTCTGCTCCCCCCAGCTGGGCAGACCACAGTATTTAAGGAGGCCTGCTCCCTGCCAATCCAGGATGGGGATTGGTCAGGGCTCCTTAACATACCTCAGAGAGTGACACCTCCTCATCCATCCCTATTTCCAGAGCCTTCTCAAAACAAAGGGGAGGAGTAAGCAAGGGGCGTTCCTTCCTGCAATCTCCAGCTCTTCCTGAGCCACTCCCGTGCCCAGATCAAAACATTCAGGCCTACGCTTATTGTCAGGCCTGACTAAATTTGCCTCTCCTAGCAAAAAACTATTACAAAAAGCACATATTACTATGGGGGCGCTACATTGATAACATCACTGTTCCTGCCTGTGACATGGACAGCTCCTCTCACTGAAGTAGCACTGAAGTCATATCAAATCGTTACAAATCTCACAGAAGTAGTGCTAAAGTAGTTTTAAATTGTGGTTGGGCTTTAAATTGCACCACCCGTACCCGGTTGTACGCAGACTAAGAAGAATACATTTTAAACCATTTGCATAAGAGCCACAGCTTAAAGTGTTACTAAAGTCCGTACTATGCATTTGCTGTATCTGGTCTCCCACAGTACACAGTACATGGAAATACTATTATATTAGTAAATATAAACTGCTAAATACCTTTTCTCATTAGCAGTATATTGCAGTCTTGTGACTTCTATCAGTGTCCGGCCGAACACTGATTAAAGCTTGTAGGAGGAGTTTTCTGACTACCCTATGAGACTGCAAGACCCCTGACCCTCTGTCTGGAGAGTGCTGATTAGCCCTGTGCTGATCACATGCACCCTCCCAAGTGGGAGGAGGTGAGGATCCTAGAAGATAGGAACAAACTTTTTTCACAATGCAGAGGATTAACTCCTTAGGTTCCACAGTAAGTATAACAAACATGTTTTACTGCATATACAGGCTGATTTTACTGTTGTGGGTTTAGTAATACTTTAATATATTGTGTGAGAAATCCCTAAGGTCCTGTGCACAGGGGGCCATCCAGGGGCAGAGCACCCCTCCCAGGGTTTTACCGTGTCCAGGAAGGGCAAATGCTGCATCCAGCCCCACTGCAGGCAACCTGTTAAAGTCTATGGTAGGCTGAGGCTGGATGGAACTGAATGGTGTAGTATAGTATGGTATAGTATGATATAGCACTGGGTGCATTCAGGAACGAAGGTCCAGAACACAGGTCTTATTTGCTCGCATACTGAATGCACAAGACATTAAACGTTGGTACCATACAGCACAGCATTCAGCCCTGTCCAGTCGCAGCCTGCAATAGGCTGTAACAGGCTGCCTGTGTGGGGCAGGATGCTGCAGTTGTCCCTCCCAGTCACACTAAAATGCTGAGAGGGATGCACTGCAGCTGGATGGTCCCCATGTGAATGGAGCCTTAGGCTCCATTCACACCTGAGCGTAGCGTTTTTGAGTGTTTTTTTGGTGTTTATTCGTGCGTTTTTATGCACGATTTTGGTGCGTTTTTATGCAGCGTTTTTGAGCTTTGGACAATAGAGAAAACTGTCATCTGCTGCATCGTTTGTTGCTTGGTATTTCAGCCTTTTCCCTTAGCTTTTTTATTTTTTTATGATTATTATTCATTTGTTATTCATTAGAAGAATTAGCACTAACTGTAAGAGAATTTGTATTAGCTAAACAAGCTTCCTGACACAGGGATATTTATTTATTTATTTTTGTTAGGGTTAGGGTGTTAATACTACTACTACTGATAATAATAATAATAAGAAGAAGAAGAAGAAGAAGAAGAAGAAGAAGAAGAAGAAGAAGAAATGAATAAATAAATGTAAAATAAATACACAAATAAATAAAAATAATCAAATAAATAATAAATAAATTCAATAAATGAACACTAAATAATAGTAAATAAATATGTAACCCTAACACAAAAAAAATACATAATAATAATTATTATTATTATCATTATTAACAATAATTTATTTATTTTTGTTCGGGTTTTGGTGTTTATTTATTATTATTATTATTATTTTCTCTAATCATTTATGTTATATTTTTTAAGGTTAGGGGTTAATTATCATTTATTTATGTTATGTTACATATTATTAGTTTATTATATTTATTCATGATGACTTAGTTATTTGTGTATTTAGTTTACATTTATTTATTCACATATTTATTTGCATAGTATTGCTATTCTATTTTTTTAATTTGAGCAGAATTTCACGCGAATACGCACAAAAGCCCGCAAATTGTGTGTTTCTACTCATTTCTATGGGAATAAAAACGTGCCAAAAAAAGTGCAAATCTGCCCAATTTGAGCGACAAAAAAAAGCTCCAGAACTTGTTTGAGCTTCAGGTGATCTGGAGTGGGGATGTGGAACCATCTCCATAGAGAATAATTGATTTTTTTCTCCTCCAGCGTTTTTGAGCTTCAAGCAGAAAATCGCTCAGGTGTGAATGGGGTGTAAGGGATGTTTAATCCTTAAGGCTGCATTCACACCTTTGCGTTTCCTGAGTGTGTGACAAAATGTGCAAAAAATCTGCTGCAAATGCGCATTGCTTTTACAGTGCCATTACTTATTACATGCAGTTTCCCTGAACAATAGTTATGCTAACTTTTTACCAATAGTCCCTATAAGACTAATTCCCTACCTATATAAATATATATAAATATACAGTAGGCTATGATATTTCAATGACATATTACATACTGTATAAGACTATTATTTGCTACCCTGCTCAGGTTTTTATTATAAGCTGACAAATGGGGAACATTTTTAAATTTTTATATTATAAACTTTATAATATAGATATAACTATATATATATAGAGAGAGAGAGACTAATTTTAGTTATTTTTCTAACACCATATTGCCCATATTGCATGCTGGTTACAGCTGTCAGAGTTTCTCTCCTTGTGTGAGAAAGGTTGGTGATCATATGGTTGGCAAACATGCCGATTACGGGGGGGAAGACCTGGAGCTGTCATTTGACTGTGGGGTCTCAGAACAAGGATGACACAGGGGTGACCACTCCTAGTTCTCACCTTGAATGTTAATAAACATTCTCATGGCATGGGGCATTGATCCTAAGATGGTTAACAGCCAGATTATTAAAAACCAACTCCGCTTTTTTTTTTTTAATTTTGAATGGAGCGAGTCTCCCTTCCTGTCTCAGTGACACCCTGACAAATAAGGTGTCACCAGCATAGAAGGTCAGAGGGAACATCCAAAGTAATTACACTACAAGCAATAAGAACCTTTCTGTACTCTCATTTTTTTTTATTGTTTTTAATTGCTGTTTTCTTCTTGTGATATGTTCGCTGCTCTTGTGATATCCCCTCATTTGTTGTACCACAGTGACAGGAAGAATCTTCCCAACATTGACACGGACAGTGATAAAATTCAGATAGGGGTTTTAACTTTTCCCCTCTTTATCCAAAATGAAAAAAAAAAAAAAAGGTTAGGCTGGACTTGGCCTGTAAAGAGTAGTTCCAATTCATTGTAGAGATAAATGATTACTTGATCTTACCAAAATTTGGCTTTAGTAAAAATCATAAAGCAAAGGTTTACTTTGCATGCATACCTTTACATTTACACTATATTGCCAAAAGTATTGGGACACCTGCCTTTACAAGCACATGAACTTTGATGGCATCTCAGTCTTAGTCCTCAGGGTTCAATATTGAGTTGGCCCACCCTTTGCAGCTATAACAGATTCAACTCTTCTGGGAAGGCTGTCCACAAGGTTTAAGAGTGTCTATGGGAATGTTTGACCATTCTTGCAGAAGCTCATTTGTGAGGTCAGGCACTGATGTTGGATGAGAAGGCCTGGTGCACAGTCTCCACTGTAATTCATCCCAAAGGTGTTATATCAGGTTGAGGTCAGGACTCTGCACAGGCCAGTCAAGTTCATCCACCCCAAACTCGCTCATCCATGTCTTTATGGACCTTGCTTTGTGCACTGGTGCACAGTCATGTTGGAACAGGAAGGGGCCATCCCCAAACTGTCCCCACAAAGTTGGAAGCATGAAATTGTACAAGATGTCTTGGAATGCTGAAGCCTTAAGAGTTCCCTTCACTGGAACTAAGGGGCCAAGCCCAACCCCTGAAAAACAACCCCACACCATAACCCCCCCTCCACCAAATGATTTGGAGGGGTGGCCCAATACTTTTGGCAATATAGTGTATGTTTGAATAAAAAGTACAGAATGCTTTAATGCTGAACTGCAGGATAGATGCAGAATCCCCCCCCCCCCCCTTACTTTAATTGCTTTTCCTCATTAAAACACAACATTTTTTTCAACTTATAATTTTTGTAAAAAGTATCTATTCAAAGTTTATGATGTCATCGTTTTGGAAGGGAGAAACTATCTTTGCCTGGGTGCTGTGAGGAAGGATTGCTGAAATGCTAACAGCATACCTCCCAATTATTTGAGATGGAAATGAGGGACATCTATTAGCAAAAAGATGTAGGCATAGGACACACCCCCTGCCATGCCCCCTAAAAGGAAAATTATACAAAAAAAATATTAGTTAAACACACAAGTGCTTTTTTTACCACTACTATTCCTTAATATTGGCTTTTTAAATGTAAAATGCAGCAATTTAGAAATTGGATGAAAGGTTTAGCATTGTAAAACACTTTTTAATAGATAAATAGTGCATTTTATATATAGGTATATGCATCAGACCAAAATGAGGGACAAATGAAGAGCAATGAGGGACAGAGGGACATTGTTCCAAATCAGGGACAGTCTGTTACGTACCTGACGGTGGAGTCTGTCTTGTGCAGGGAACAACCGCTCCTGCGCACCCGATTCAGGGACCCCTGGTAGTGTAGACAGAGGCCCGAGAGTGCGGGATGGCATGAGGGCTGGATGGTCACAGATGTTGTAGTGAGATTCCAGAAGGTCGTGCAAAACAGGAGAATGGTCGTACAAGCAGGGTTGGCAACGTGCAGGCAGAGAGGTACAAAAGGGTTAGGCAAGCAGATCGTCAAGTTCAGGCAAAGGTTCGTTAACGGGCGGGCAGCGGAGGTACAGAGGAGTAGACAAGCGGATGGTCGTGGATAGCCGGGGTCGATGCAGGTAGTGGACAACAGGTCAAGGCAAGCCGGGTCAACAGGAAACAGATGAAACACAGGAACAGGTAGGGAGCTGAGGCCCACAGGTCTGGAACGCTGTAGAACGAGCGGCAGTTCAATGCAGGAGCCCCTGGGTTTAAATAGGCGCCGTTTGGCGCCGTTTCCGGCGCGTGCGCACGCACAGGCTCGCGCACGCGGGTGCGCACGGGAGCACGCGAACGCGCACGGGAGCGCGCGCACCACCGCGGAAACGCCCAGAATGCTGGCAAAAAGGTATTTTTCCTAACACAGTCCCTCGAAATCAGGGACCGTTGGGAGCTATGCTAACAACACTTACTTTTCCTGTTCCTTGTCTTTGAATTACAGTATTCTGTCATTGTGTGAAGGACAGACCTGGGGCTTCTGGCCTGTCAACGGTGTTATGTCATCATGAGTGGGGTAGACCAGGAATCTCTCAACCTGTGAATCATGATATTATGTCATAATAGATGGGACAGACAAGGAGCCTCCTGATATGTGAATAACGGTGTTATGTCATCATGGGTAGGACAGGCAAGGAGTCTCCTGATCTGTCCTTTATGGTGTTACGTCATCGTGTGTGTGACAGCTCCGGAGTTCCCTAGCCTTTCAATCATGGTGTTATGGCATCATGAGTGGGGTAGACGAGAAGTCTTGTGATCTTTCAGTCTTGGTGTTATGTCATCGTGGGTGGGACAGACAAGGAGTCTCCTGGTCTGTTAATTTATGGTGTTATGTCATCATGGGCAGGACAGACAAGTAGTCTCCTGATTAGTGTTGAGCGAACCCGGACTGTAACGTTCGGGTCCGTACCGAACTTTCGGGTGTCCGTGGCACGGACCCGGACCCGGACATTTCAAAAATCATTCGGGTTCGGGTGCCTGTGGGCTTTCAAGCCATGCCTGGGCTTGCAATGTCAGGCCCAAGCGAGTTGTGATTAGTCCTCTGATGAACAGACAGGACGGGTACTACTGTATTGTGGTATTTAATTGTCTGGTCCTCTGAGGAACAGACAGGGTGGGTGCTACTGTATTGTGGTTCTGACTTTCTAGTGTTCTGAAGAGCAGATGGGGTGAGTACTACGGTATTGTGGTACTAACTTTCCGATCCCTTGAGGCCTCGACAGTGTGTGTGCTACTGCATTGTGGTATTTCCTGTCTAGTCCTCTGAGGAACGGACAGGATGGGTACTACTGTATTGTGGCAATAAGTGTATAGTCCTCCGAGGAACAGACA
>BLSH010145780.1:318775-330152 GCA_018402905.1 Glandirana rugosa
CGCATTATTTGGTAATTCCACGGTCCGTCTCATTGGCCACACGGACATTTACCCCCCCCCCTTTTCCCCACCATTGTGGTTGGGAACTGGTTCTGCCCCAGCCTAACTATTACTCTGCCTGGCACCTTAATGGTTTATTACGCATGTTGAGGCATCAACATAGGACATTGTTTCCAGCCAGCTAGTTTAGTTAGTTTGGTGCACTCTGGGTGATGGTGTGGATGACTGAGGAGTATGCATGGGCCAAGTGAGACCTGATAGACAACATTGTCTTATTTTAACTTGTCTTCTACAATGGTGATATCATCTTGTGAATTTTTAACTTGCTTTCAATAAAATGTAATTTTTAACAATAAATTGTTCCTGGAAGGTATCCTGGGTGAGTTTTCACCATTTGTTGCATTGGCTTTGCTAACCTTGGGAACAACCCTCATATGTGGGGCTCTGTTTGTGTCTAATATGGCCCGGGGTCTTGGGCCGGCTGACAGTATATATATTTATATGTAGTTAATCTTATCATTGAGTGAATCTCTATACATACAATTTCGCTACGGGTGCCTTTTTATCAATATTAGTTTGTAATGGGCTCCTTACCCTGATCTGTGATCAGCTTTGTCCTAAGGACACGATCAAGGGAGGACATCACATGACGCCCTCCCAGAACTGCCAACCGCATTGTAGCCGTCATTCTGTTATAGCGCAGTCGGGAAGTGGTTAATATCACTTTAATTTGTGTCTTTTATATTGTCTTGAAGTTCAGCTTTAAAGTGGAATGCCAGCTTTGTTGAGGATAAAAATAATTCCTCAAGGTAAACTATAGATCAGAGAGATTTTTAATAAACTTTTTGTTCTGAAAGAAATTGCTGTTTTGATGATTTTCTTCAGATTTTTTTGTGAGAGGGGCAGCCTTCATCATTAACACCTAAGTAATCTTAATATTTTAATGAGAAAAACTGCAGTGTGCATCCCTTATCATGGCTATATACACTTCCATTTCATAATTTAATAGATGTGTGATTAGATTGTAATGATCCAATCCGCAAATGATCGAATAGCCATCAATTCCCTTTGGAATGATTTTGACTCCATTTAAATCAGATTCAATCAAACTGAAACAATCGGCCAGGGTGGAAAATTATTGATCAATCAGCAGCACTAAGATACATTTTTCATGATTACGATTGCATCGATCAGATTACATGGTGGATAAAGAAATGCATACATTAACTTATAATTATGCTTTACAATAATATCTCAACTAAGGAGCTAGTGGAGATCACTGGAGTAGCAGTGTTTACTATGGTGATTTCTAGCTTCTAGAGCAGTGGTCTCCAAACTGTGGCCCGGGACCAGATGTGGGCCAGATGTGAAACTTTGCTCTCCTTTATCTGGCCTTTGGAGCAATATTTCACCAATTGACTCCAATAATGGGCACCCTTACCCCCTGCAGACACCATCAATGGGGTTCTATTCTTCTATTTGATACCAACAATAACGCACTGTAACTCCTAATAAAACCAATGATGAGGCACTGATGCCGGGGCATTTTCTACTCCCACTGGCCAGAGTCTGGCCCCTCTAAAGCCTGAAGGACAGCTAACTGGCTCTTTCCTTAGAAGTTTGGAGACCCCTGTTCTAGAGGGAATCTACAGGTATGGTTTATGCATAGTTACATTGGCATAAGCTGGTCCAAAATTTAAAAACATGCATACCTGGAAATCTTATTGATCCAGTCATTGGAGTGACAAAAGGGGCAATACAACAAAATATGTAAGCGCAATGTAGTGTTTGACCATGTAGAGTCCCAACTTGCACCTGGCAAGCTAACGTGAATAATACATCCATCTTGGTCAATATAAATGATGGCTAAGACCATTCTTTACTATTGGACAGGCTTTGTGCCTTGGTTGTCAGACACCTAATGACCCTTAATAGTATGATTTAGAAAGACCAAAACATTGAATGGAGACAGTGTTTTACACCATTATACTAGGCTGAACTGTTGTGCCCATGGGAGTTATATATATTTTCCAGCAATGACCAAGGGGAGTTTGATATATACTTACCTTTGTGTGAACTTCAGTGACGCTCATTTAGCAATCTAGGGCAGATGTTGCTGCCTAGCACATGATAACAGATCACTTCTCCTGTGCTTTAACAGACATTTTTATGGCTGCTATATAAATCTAAAACTCACCTAGGGATGCAAACCAGTCCTAAAGGGATATATGTTTGATATATTTCTAAGGGGAACTTTATTATTTGCATTCCAGTTTTGCTGTTTTATTGGGCCATGTAGGTCAAGTGGCTTCACTACTGCTAGTGATTATGAAATAAGTAGAGTCCCCCTTATAATGATGGTACTTAGGAACACTTTTCTAAATAAAACAACTGTTTTTACTGGCACAATAATGATTTTTTTTTCAAATGTCATAGTGTTGTGGTTTTCCCAAAAAAAAGGGGATTGGTAGATAAGACTTTTTTGGAATATATACAATATTCTTGCATAGGATTATTTGGAACCCGTTATTGGTTATTAAAGATTCACATTTTTGGAATGTTTTAAAGATTCATTCTTCAGATTTTATATGAAATTATTAAATCCTGAAAAGGGTATTTAAGACATCCTGAAAGCTTGCTTTTTTAGATCTTTGAGTTAGCTAGTAAACGGTACCACTTAAACCTTGTAAATTAATTGATGGCTAACCCAGTACAATATTCTACTACAGTACTGCTGTGTAGGATCATTGTAAGAATTCAATAGTATATTGGGTCCCATGATGTTTTATTTATGTAGGGTTAATCTTAACACAATTTGTCCTTTAGGACATGGATCACCCTCCTAAGTGCAATCCACCTGGTCTGATATTTAACCTCTACCCCTGTTCCAGCAATTTTCACTGTTTGGCCTTACCAGAAGCTGCACAACTTTTTTTTCCAAAAGGTGGCCTCTTCATCTTAGGCATGTAGAATATTCTCCCTTTTATTCCTATGGGGAGATCTACAGTCTTCAGAATCCCTGGAGGCAAGTATGGCCACGAATGATTGGGGCTGAAGCACAAATGTGTATGACAAAGAGGACCTGGCAAGAATGCTTTTGTACAAAAGCCTATGAGGCTGCAGGCAAGGTCACACTGTGAATATCACTAGCATGGGGATAAAGGCAAGTATTAGGCCTGGTTCACACTGCTGCGAACTGTACTGCGAATAGATTGCGTTGCGATAGATTAAATTCGCAAGTCATCTCCAATAACATAGTATTCTACCAGTGCAGTTCACATTGATGCGTTGTGAATCTAATCCGTGAAGAAAAAGGGTCCTGTGCGAGTTTGATCCGTGTGCGATGCTGTGCGTTGTGAATTCAGCTCCATAGACTACAGTAGAACACAGATTGAAAACGCAATCTCCCATTCACATCACTGCGATAGCTTCCCCCTTCAACTCCAGCTACAGCTTTGCAGTAGATTCACACCAACACATGTAGAAATGGCACTTGTGTCTGTACTGAAAAAACTTGCATCGCAGTCGTATTTAATTCGCAGAAAATTCGCACCGCAGCAGTGTGAACCAAGCCTTAGACCAGATGAGCTGCACTCGGGGGGTGGGACCATGCCTTAAAGGATAACTTATACCAAAGGTATACTAATAATCACTGGTATGGGGACAGATGTGAATATTAGACCAGATGGGCTTTACTCAAAGGGGTGGAGCCATACCTTAAAGGACATCTGTTTTTATATATCATTGAATGCCAGATCTCATTGTTCTGTATAGTTTCTATTTAGTGGGTCTAGCTCTTTAACATACCCACAAATAAATATGCAAGCATCAGAAAGTTAATAAATAAATAAATACAATTATAGAGTATTTGAAGTTGTGCTCATAAGTTTACATACCCTGGTAGAATTTATGATTTCTTGGCTATTTTTCAGAGAATATGAATGATAACACAACAACCTTTCTTTCACTCATGGTTAGTGTTTGGCTGCTCTGGGGATAGAGCTACAGATAGATAGTGTGTGCATATGTACATTGTGTGCACATGAATGTGCATGGGAAGGCCATTCAGTGTGCCACTGATTGGCCTTCCCATGTCATCAGTTGAGCACTGTGGATCTAGAGACAGTCTCGATTGCATTTTATGACATGCTTGTTTGTCTCATGCATTTGTGAGTATTTCACTTGTTTTAATTATGTAATAAAATTGTGTGATAGTAATGCGCTACGTCGGTGCACCCTCTCTTTGTTGTTGTTTTGTAGTGTGCATGAGGGATACCCACAGCCCTGAGGGGGCAGAAAGACACATTTGCGCAGGACCTATCAACCAGATAAGTGGAGAGTTCAGCAAGTCCTAAAACACCACACTCATGCGCAGGAGGGTACTCTTTGATTTAGAGTGAAGGAAAGACCTGGTGGACCTACCTTTTATGGATAAGGCTTATCCGATATGGTTTCTGGAGAGCTTGTCCATAGAATCTCCAAGAGTTGGATATGACTATATGGATATATACAGTATCTCACAAAAGTGAGTACACCCCTCACAATTTTGTAAATATTTTATTATATCTTTTCATGTGACAACACTGAAGAAATGACACTTTGCTACAATGTAAAGTAGTGAGTGTACAGCTTGTATAACAGTGTCAATTTGCTGTCCCCTCAAAATAACTCAACACACAGGCATTAAAGTGGTTGTATACCGTTTGGTGATTTTTAGGTAAAATGAAAATCTCCTAAACCTCTACGGTTTAGGAGATATTACTTTGCATGCAGCCGCTGACGTCATGACGTGGGAGTGACATCTCACGGTGCCAGCCAATCACAGCGCCGATGCCACGAACTCCGAAGAAACACCGCAGGAAAAATGTCAGCTCCCTCTGTGGTGACCAGGAGAGGGTGCGGGCAGTTCGTTTTTAGGTTAGTATTTCATAATGAGCTAGTGCATACTAGCTCATTATGCTTTACAGTTTTTTTTTTTTTTAATGTGGGCATACAACCATTTTATTGTCTAAACCGCTGGCAACAAAAGTGAGTACACCCCTAAGTGAAAATGTCCAAATTGGACTCAAAGTGTCAATATTTTGTATGGCCACCATTATTTTCCAGCACTGCCTTAACCCTCTTAGGCATGGAGTTCACCAGAGCTTCACAGGTTGCCACTAGTGTCCTCTTCCACTCCTCCAGGATGACATTACAGAGCTGGTGGATGTTAGAGACCTTTCACTCCTCCACCTTTTGTTTGGGGAAGCTCCTCAACTGGGCTCAATTGGGTTTAGGTCTGGAGACATGCTTGGCCAATCCATCACCTTTACCCTCAGCTTCTTTAGCAAGGCAGTGGTCGTCTTGGGGTTGTTATCATGTTGGAAAACTGCCCTGCGACCCAGTCTCCGAAGGGAGGGGATCATGCTCTGCTTCAATATGTCACAGTAGATGTTGCCATTCATGGTTCCCTCAATGAACTGTAGCTCCCCAGTGCCGGCAGCCCTCATGCATCCCCAGACCATGACACTCCCACCACCATGCTTGACTGTAGGCAAGACACACTTGTTTTTGTACTCCTTGCCTGATTGACACCATCTGAATCAAATATGTTTATCTTTGTCTCATCAGACCACAGAACATGGTTCCAGTAATCCATGTCCTTAGTCTGCTTGTCTTTAGCAAACTGTTTGCAGGCTTTCTTGTGCATCATCTTTAGGAGAGGCTTCCTTCTGGGACAACAGCCATGGAGACCAATTTGATGTAGTGTGCGGCGTATGGTCTGAGCACTGACAGGCTGACCTCCTACCTTTGCAGCAACGCTGGCAACACTTGTACATCTATTTCCTAAAGACAACCTCTGGATATGACGCCGAGCACGTGCACTCAACTTCTTTGGTCAACCACAGTGAGGCCTGTTCTGAGGGGAACCTGTCCTGTTAAGCCACTGTATGGTCTTGGCCACTGTCCTGCAGCTCAGTCTCAGGGTCTTGGCAATCTTCTTATAGCCTAGGCCATCTTTATGTAGAGCAACATTTTTTTTTCAGATCCTCAGAGAGTTATTTGCCATGATGTGCCATGTTGAACTTCCAGTGACCAGTATGAGAGAGTGAGAGTGATAACACCAAATTTAACACACCTGCTCCGCATTTACACTTGAGACCTTGTAACACTAATGAGTCACATGACACTGTGGAGGGAAAATGGCTAATTGGGCCCAATTTGGACATTTTCACTTAGGAGTGTACTCACTTTGGTTGCCAGTGGTTTAGACATTAATGGCTGTGTGGTGAGTTATTTTGAGGGGACAGCACATTTACACTGTTATACAAGCTGAACACTCACTACTTTACGTTGTAGCAAAGTGTTATTTCTTCAGTGTTGTCACATGAAAAGATATAATAACATATTTACAAAAGTGTGAGGGGTGTACTCACTTTTGTGAAATACTGTACATACTGTAAATATGCAGATTGGCAGTAAAGATAAAATGGGCCAAGGGAATATTTATATTTCAGACTTGAACAATCTTTGTAAATTATTCCCATAGAACCCTGTTACACTGGAAGGAGTTCAAACAGCAGAATCAGCCAAGAGTGTTAAACTGCAGCCTACACAAGAAAAATTCTAACCGTAGACTGTTGACAGTTGCCTAGCAGCCTTTACAAGCATGTCAAAGCGCCTTGTGTTACGCTACACCCTAAACATATTAGATGTGCGTGAAATACTATATTCGTACACACTACCAGAATCCAGATGGCAACATTCAACAACTATCCGAACACTGAAAGACCTTTCTTATCCCCTTTCAGTCGTCTACACAGTGCACCATGCATGTAATGGTGCGTGACCTATATTTAAATGCCATTACATTTTTCCTGTTTATGTCACTTTCAATCAGCCAGCATTTATTTTCTACATATTCTTAAACCGCTCTCGGCTTCTGAAAAAAAAAATATATAATTGACCTTTTTGAAAACCGGAATTAAAAACGAAAAAAAAAAAAAAAAGGTTATCTCTAAACAGGGAGATCAGAGAATGGAGAGGAAAAAATCTGCAAGTTAATCAAATTAAAATTCCATGCATGCATTTTAATTAGGGCTTATCAAAAGAAGCCCAGTGGTTTCCAATTGAAACACACTGAAGTATGTTCTAGAGGAATTACATATCACAACTTGAGCCACCTAAACTATTTTGATGGAGGAAAAGCAGAATCAGTGAAAATTAATTATCTGTGATTCAAAAGAATAAGTGTATGCTAATTTAAATCATTTCTGCCAATGGAAAAATTTGTAGTGATCATTAAGCCTCTTCAATATTTAAAGTTTTTTCTTTTTTTTAGGCAGGATGGGTTGAATGAAGACCATGATCTATGTTATTTGCTGCTGTACCAGCAAATTAGCACAGATATGAAGAAGTTCATAAATTAATTTGCGTCGTCTATGCCTTTGTAAGTTTAAGTGGGATCATTTTTTTTTTTTGTTAAAGCAAAAAAATAAATGTGCTGTTGTCTATAGTAATCAGATTGTATCTATTGTTCTCTGGGAATATGAAACAAGGAATCGGATTGGTCACTGGGGGCAGCAGCACTGCTTTTGCTCCAATTTTGTTTCCTCCAAATTCTGTAAATACTGTAGAAACTTACTTAGAGTATGAAGCAGCAAGTCGTCTTTAAGGGCTTATATACATGTGTGGCAGCCTTTGCTGCCCCTCTGAAAAGCGAAACGTGGCAAAACACTTTTCAGAGGCATTTGACAGGCAGTGGCGAGACAATGTGGTGGATTTACTAAAACTGGAGAGAGTAAAATGGGGTGCAGCTGTGCATGGAAACCAATCAGCTTTTAACTTTAGCTTGTTCAGTTAAAGTGATTCTAAAGCCTTAACGTTTTTCCCCTCTATACATTCTATGCATGAAGGGGAAAAACCTTTTGTGATGCAGCCCACCCCCCCAAGGCCCCTCCTTTTTCTTACCTGAGCCGATCCGAACCAGCGACGTGCACAAGAGCAGTGGCTCCAGCCTCTGTCTCCCTCCTCATTGGACAGATTGACAGTAGTGGAAGCCATTGGCTCCCGCTGTTCTCAATCAAAAGCTGTGACACAGGAGTGGGGGTGGGAGGGGCAAGCCTCTGTCTTCCTCCTCATTGGACAGATTGACAGTAGTGGAAGCCATTGGCTCCCGCTGTTCTCAATCAAAAGCTGTGACACAGGAGTGGGGGTGGGGGGAGGAGGGGGCCAAGCCTCTGTCTTCCTCCTCATTGGACAGATTGATAGTAGTGGAAACCATTGGCTTCTGCTGCTCTCAATCAAAAGCTGTGACACGGGAGTGGGGGTGGGGGGGAGGGGGCCAAGCCTCTGTCTTCCTCCTCATTGGACAGATTGACAGTAGTGGAAGCCATTGGCTCCCGCTGCTCTTAATCAAAAGCTGTGACACGGGAGTGGGGGTGGAGGGGGCCAAGTCCTGCTATCTGTGTCAATGGACGCATCAGCGGGACTCAGGAGCGAGTACACATGGGTACCCCATAGAAAGTGGCTTCCGTGGGGGCACCTGGCAAAGAGGAGGTGCCTGGAGTGCCAGCGGGGCACCCCTGAAGAAGAGGATTAGAGCTGCTCTGTGCAAAAGCATTGCACAGAAAAGGTAAGTATAAGATTGTTTGTTAATTTAAAAAAAAAAAAAAGAGGCTTAAGTAACACTTTAAAGTGTTACTGAACCCACAACAGTAAAATCAGTCTGTATATGCAACATAGCATGCTTGTTATACTCACTGTGGAACTTAATGGGTTAATCCTTTGTATTATGTAAAAAGGCTCTTTGATCCTGTATGGACAGATCCTTCCCTCCTGCAGGATCTCTCTTGGCAAGGCGAGATAATACATAGTGAGGGTAAGCCTCATGCACATGCTCAGTTTGGTCTCTATTGCTGGAGAGAACATTTCTGTGTTCTCAGAGATAGCCAGGTCACATGACATTGACATCACACATGTGGGCATGTATACGGGCTGTAGTGGAAATCTCCTCCTACCTGAAAACTGAGCACTCAGGCAGACCCTGCAGGTTATCATGTGACCGTGGTATACAGATGATCCAAAAAGGTATATAGTGGCAGTGTTTTAATGTAAAACTAAGATTTATAAGCTGTGGGCACTATGGGGAGGTAGATGAACTATTTTCATATTACTGGGTTTAGTAACACTTTAAGCTTTGACAAAAAAAAGTCCTAGAAGCTCATTGGTTTCTATGCAGAGTTACACCAGATTTTGCACTCTCCAGTTTTAGTAAATCAACCCCCCTATGTTGAATGCTCACTGTCTGATTTAACCTTGTAAATGCTGCACCATCACATCACAATTGTGTGCATTTTAAGTGGTATTAGCCCCATAGACTTGCTGGAGGTAACATCTGCCAAATGCGAAATGCTGCTTACTATAGTTCTGAGTGGACATCATATGGGGTCCTCCCAATCATGTGCATTGCCATACTGCAGCGTGATCTGTCACCCAATGTGTCCCCTGGATACAACAGATGACAGATCATTGTACCAAGTGTATATATTCATCAGCACACCATGGATCCTTGTCCAAAAGTTCCATTTATTGAAAAGATCACATCACAGCAACGTTGCATCACATGCCTGATGAAGGGGCCCTGCGCGGCTCCGAAACGTTGCAGTTTGCTGTGATGTGATCTTTTCAATAAATGAAACTTTTGGACAAGGATCCATGGTGTGCTGACGAATATATACACTTGCATGACGATTAATCTCCAGGACCCAGCTGGATTTCGTTACAGCACCCTATTGCGTCAGAGCCTTCTTACCAGGAAGGAGTGTGATAGGAAAATTCATCAAGATCATTGTACCAGGCCATCTCCAGTACAATGTGATCACTGTGACCAATCACAGCAATCTTATGATAGTTGTACACGGTGGATGGCTTTTTTTCATAGCCATTGATTGTGTACTATTGTGATGATCACTGTGATTGGTTACAACATTTACATGGTACAGACAGAGCCAATCACACCTATCACAATAGTACACCCTGTGAATGAATGGATGCCATTCATAAAACCGATTGATCATCACTATTATAAGTAATCAATGTTTTAAAAAAATCATAAAAAAATACCTTAGACTCTCTACTTTCCAAAAAGGGGTCATTTGTGGGGTATCTGTGCTGTCCTGGCATTTTAGGGCCTCAAGAAATGAGATAGACCATCAGTACATCAGGATTGATGAATTTTCAGATATATACCATACTTTGTAGACTCTGTAACTTTCACACAAACTAAATAATATACACTGATTTTGGTTATTTTTACCAGAGAAATGTAACAGAATACATTTTGGCCTAACTTTATGAAAAAAGATTATTTGTTTGCAAATTTGTATAATGGAAATGAAGAAAAATGTGGTGGGGTTTACTATTTTTGGTATTTTTTCCAATATATACCAAACAAATAAAAAGTCCAGTGGTGAATGAATACCACCAAAATAAAGCTCTATCTGTCTCAAAAAATGATAAAACAATTTCATACAGTGTTGCATGACTGAGAAATTGTCCTTCAAAGTGCAACAGTGCTGAAAGTTGAACATTGGCCTGGGCAGGAAGGTGATGAAAGGGTCTGGTATTGAAGTGGTCAATGTTTGATGTGGCCACGGCCTGTGTGCAGCTCTAAATTCTGTGTTCATGGGGGTGGTCAGACGTGGTAAAACTGCATTTCAACCAACTGGTTTTAGCACCCCCCTTGACTGCACGTGTAAACGAACTGTAAATCATTCACGCATTTACTAGACTAGAAGTTTTTTTCACCATCAAGTGCCCACCATTTGGATTTCAGCAACCTTTCAGCCTCATGAAAACACAAAGCAGAACCTGAAAAGCAGAATATGGAGAGCTAAGCACTGGATCCCTGCTGGGAGGGTAACATGATAAGATGAGCTACTGAATGACTGCTGAGAAGGAGAGCAGGGGGAGCTTAGCTGCTGAGTCACTACTGGGAGGGGGGAGTAGAGGAAGCTGAGCTGCTGAGATACTGACAGGAGGGGGAACAGGGGAAGCCGATCTGATGATCATTGTTGGGAGGAGAGAGAGCTGAACTGCTGAGCCATTGCTGGAGAGAGCTGAGCTGCGGCATCACTGCTGGAGGGAATGAGGAGGGGGAGTTGAGCTGCTAAGTCCCTGATGGGTTTGAGGAGCAGGGTGACCTATCCTGCTCAGCCACTGCCCAATGGAGGGAGCCAAGCTCCTGACTAAATGACTGCTGGGAGCAGGGTGGGATAAGCTGCTAACTCACTGCTGGGAGAGGGAGCATGGTGAACTAAGCCACTGAATTTCTGCTATAAGAGGCAACAAAGGTGCTACATCCCTGCTGGCGGGGGGGGGGGGGGGGGGGGGGGGG
>BLSH010145781.1:21186-33873 GCA_018402905.1 Glandirana rugosa
TTGCCCCCCCCCCCCACTTGTCAGCTCATTTTTATTCCCCCCCCCCCCCCGCTTGTCAGTCTCATTTTTTTATTCCCCCCACTTGTCAGCCTCGTTTTATATAGCCTCCACTTGTCAGCCTCTTTTTATTGCCCCCCCCCCCACTTGTCAGCCTCTATTTATTGCCCCCCCTCACTTGTCAGCCTCTTTTTATTGCCCCCCACTTGTCAGTCTCATTTTATTGCAACCCCCCCCTTCCCATTTGTCAGCCTCATTCTATTGCAACCCCCCTACTTGCCTCTTTTTTGGCTCCTCCTCCCATTTGTCAGCCTGTTTATATTGCAACCCCTTCCCCCCACTTGTCAGCCTCATTTTATTGCAAACCACCCCCCCCCCCACTTGTTGTCACTGTCAGACTTATTTATTAATAGTATTACTACTGTCCCACTCCCCAGTGCTCACCTAGAGACTTTTGGTCCACCCTGGGCTGGTCCAGTCCACTCCGGTGTGTGGGGGGTGGTGGACCTCCAAGTCCTCAGGCAGTCAGGCAGCTGGGGCCGGGCGGGCTGCAGGCAGGAGGAGACTGGAGAGGAGTGGAGGAGATATCAGGCTTGGAGTCGGGGCTGCGATGCGGGCCAGGAAGCCGTAGATGTGTAAGCCAGCCAGAGACGAGAGGCCAGCACTATAGAATGCCGGGAGGCACTGGCAGGTGGGTGAAGAAGACTGGAGGATGAGACGCTCTCTTCCTGCTCTCTCTGGTCTCTGGGTCTGGGTGCCGCGGCGGCAGGCGGAGAAGGAGAGGAGGTTGGGAGAGGAGGAGCGCTGGGTACACAGGCCTCGCTCCTGTCTGCCTTGCTCTCGCTCTGCGAATGTGACGTCACTGGTTGCTAGACGCCAAGCGGGGCGGCCCTAGCAACCAGTCTGCAATTTCTGGAAATCTGCTATTAAGGTGGTAGCTGACTGGCTGTGTGTCCTCATTTCATTCCGGAACACTGTATTGTCCCGGAATGAAGGTGCCGGGACCCAGGACACAAATGTGAATTGCGGGATAGTCTCAGGCAATCCAGGACACGTGGGCACCCTACTGTGACAGCTTGCAGGTGTCCTTTGGAATCTGTAAATGAATGAACTACAAGTCCTGTCTGCCACTGTGACCGGTGGCTTGTAGTTCTGAACTGTGAAGGGTGCTGGCAGGTTCTTGTAGTTCATTGACACGACCTACAAGTATTAAACAGAAAGCCTGTATGGGCTGAAAGCTATGGCAAATGCCTGCAGGAGCCTGACTTTGCACCTATGATCCACTGATCGTGGGTGCAATGCTCAGCAAACTGCTGAGAAAAAAATAAAAACAAATGTACAATTTTTAACCTGCAAAATTTATACATTTATTATTTTTCTTTTTCAAAAGATGAACTTTAGACCCCTTTTACACTGGGCTGTTTTGAGGTGTTTTTGTGATAAAAATAGCGCCTGTAAAGTGCCTGAAAACTGCATCCCCAGTGTGAAAGCCTGAGTGCACACTGGGGCGGTGCGCTTGCAGGGCGGGGAAAAAAAAAGCAGCATCTTTGTCCGGTGCAGGAGCGGTGTATACACTGCTTCTAAACTGCCCTGCCCATTGAAATGAATGTGCAGCGCTTAAGTGCTGCACCACGGGCATTTTTAACACCTTGTTAATGCCTTCTTGGTGGTTAAAAAGGTCCTGCTAGCAGCCGAAAAACCAGCAGTGCTTTACCGCTACCGCCTACACTGCCCCAGTGTGAAAGGGCTCTAAGTGATTGTAAAGATTTGTTTTTTTAATAACAAACATGTTATACGTACCTGCTCTGTGCTAGGGTTTTGCACAGAGCGGCCCCGATCCTCCTTTTTTGGGGTCCCTCAACGGCGCTCCTGGTAGCTCCTCCTCATCAAGTGCCCTCACAGAGAGCCGCATTCCATGGGGGCACTTGTGCGGGCACGCTCCTGAGTTGCTGCTGCATCCATTGACACTGACAGCAGGACTCGGCCCACTGGATTTGATTGACAGTGGCGGGAGTCAATTACTCCTGCTGCTATCAATCTGTCCAATGAGGACACAAGACACCGGCTGGAGCAGGTGTGCTTGTCCTCATCACTGGAACGATCGGGTTCAGGTAAGAAAAGGGGGGGTCTGGGGGATTGCCGCAGCACAGAAGGTTTTTCACCTTAATGCATATGCATTAAGGTGAAAAACCGTGAGGCTCTACAACTCCTTTATCCTTTAACCCCTTGACCTCCGGGAAACATTTACCTCCCCTTCATGACCAGGCCATTTTTTGCAATACAGCACTTCATTACTTTAACTGACAATTGCACGGTTGTGCCACGATGTACCCAAATGAAATGTATGTCCTTTTTTTCAACAAATAGAGATCCCTATGGTGGTTTTTGATCACCTCTGCGGTTTTTATTCTTTGTACTATAAACAAATTTTGAAAAGAGAATTTTGAAAAAAAATTTTTTTTTTTACTTTCTGTTATAAAACATATCCAATAAAACATTTTTAAAAAAAAATCAAAGTTCTTCATAAATGTAGGCCAATATGTATTCTGCTACATGTTTTGGTAAAAAATCTCAATAAGCGTATCTTAATCGGTTTGCGCAAAAGTTATAGCGTCTACTATTGGATATTTATTTTTTTTTACTGGTAAAAACGTATAATGGGACTGTGATGATGCAGCAGACATTCTGATGCTAACTGACACTTTTGACAGTATTTGGGGACCAGTGACACGCATACAGAGATCAGTGCTAAAAAAATATGCACTGTCACTGTACTAATGAAACTGTCTGGGTAAGGGTTAACATTAGGGGCGATCAAAGGGTTAAATGTGCCTAGCCAGTGTTTTACTATACTGTGTGAAACAAAAGTGGGAGTGGTGGAGACTCTGAATATATGCCAAAATCCCAAAGACCATACAAAAGTAGAAGAACCCTCCAAAGAAAGGACTTTAAGGCATATACGGACAGGTGACACTAGGACACCATGAATTGTAAACAATCGAATATTTATTGATTATAGATAAAATAACCTAAATTAGGCACATGCTAAACAGCGGTGTACAGAAAATTGGACCAAGGAGACAGTACCAGACATAACATAGACTAGGCAGATACATATGGTAAGATGGTAGGCCTCCTGGAATTGAAGAAGAACTATGAAATATTCACGTTTCATAGTTCCTCTTCAATTCCTTGGTCCAATTTTCTGTGCACCACTGTTTAGCATGTGCCTAATTTGATTGATTACAATTGATGGTGTCTTCGTGTGACCTGTCCGTATATGCCTTAAAGCCTCCCTTTCTTTGGAGGGTTCTTCTACTTTTGTACTATACTGTGTGAGGTGCTTTTACTAGGGGAAGAGATGGAATTTATTCCCTGCTTTGCAAGGGCACAAACTCCATCCCTTTCCTCCTGTCAGAACGGAGATCTGCCTTGTTTACATAGGCAGACTGTAGTTCTGTCTCTCTGCCTAATAATCGGCAGGTGCTGGAGGACATCGGGTACCCTGCACCTGCTCATCAGTTTCCGCTATGTGTAATCACACTGGAAGTGAGCCACTGGCAGCCCGCATGCGCGCCCCCTACCCGGCAGTGTCGGATCACATGTATACAGTATATATGTGATCCAGTGCACAGGTGCCGCCCTGTAGCAGTAAAACTGCTATAGGGTGGACCTAAAGTGGTTAAAGAGAGCTGGGAATAATTTGTAATAATGTCTTGCACGTGAAATTGCAAAGAGTTGGCCAGTTATAGGGGACATCTGACAATCACATCTACACTATATGTCCAAAAGAACATGAATACCCCTCCAAATTATTGAGTACAGACATTTCTAGGGTACTGATAAAGGTTCAGGATGGGAAAAACATTTAAACAATTGTACACATCCACAATCGTGGTAACAGTTTAGGAAAGCTCCTTTTTTTGTTCCAGCATGACTATGCCGGTGTACAAATCCAGCTCCATAAAAACCTGGCATGATGAGTTTGGTGTGGAGGAACTCTAGTGACCTGGACCAAACCCTGACCTTAACCCCTAATACACACCTTTATGAATTGTAGCATGGATTGCAAGCCAGGTTTTCTCATGCAACTTTGGTACCAGACCTTAAAAGTGCTTTGTTGGCTGAATAGGCACACATTCCAACAGACACCCTTGAAAACCTTTGCGGAAATCCTTCTCAGAAGAGAGAAGACTGTTATAGCCACATAGGGGTGACCAACTCCCAGGGCTTGGGAATGGGATGCCAAAAAGCTCATATTAGAATAATGATCAGGTGTGCACAAAGCAATGTCAATATCGTGTTTGTATAAAGTTGACATTAAATACTTTGGAATGAGGCTAAACGAAATCACAACAGAAATACACACAGGACATCTTACCCTTATCATAAGTACGGCTTTCCTGATGTCTCGAACACCATCATACACCAGACGGGAAGCGTCTATAAACTCGTTCTCTTCAAAAGGTTGGGGGATATTGGAACTCAGAGCTTCAATAGCAACTTCTACTTGCTCAGCAAAACGGGGCATTACTTTATAAAGAAAGAAAAAGAAAAGTTTAAAATTATTTATTTTTCTTAATAAACAGTTTAATTACAGAAGCAATGTGAATGCATAAAAGACATGGGGCATAGTAAACGTTCTACCATAGGTTACAAAAACACAAAAATGTAATAAAAGTATGAATCTGCAGGTGGCATCACATGATCTCATAAAGATCATAAAGCTCCTAGATGACTTCAGAAATCCTTATGGCTATTTAAAGTGATATTAGACCCTTGGATTTTCCTGCCTCAATACTGTGACACCACCACCAGTCATGTCCCCCTATCTTTGCTCCTTTACAGTTATAGACATCCAAACATGCATGTTTGCAAAAAATATCTTTAGCAAGGAAAGTGTTTTGGAAGTTAGTCCGCATCTTGATGTCCACTAACCATGAGATATCTATGAATTTTCATAAATGGGCAGATGTCTCACCAAGAAAGACAGACAGTAAGACATCCTTGTCCATGAAACTCTTTGAACCCACCATGCCATTACCAGTTACTTAGCTAGTGAATTCATATGGCACATGTATGCTAAAGCATTTCCTTCCTTCCTTCTCACTAAAAAAGGTTAGGCATTGGCCTGACCGTACAAACATTTTCCAAAAAGTTGGAAAACCTTTAGAGTTCCAGAGAGACACATGCTTTTGCCCCTTGGGTGTCTTCTCATGTCCCAAGCCTTGTTGCAGCTGCACATCAGCCTCATAAATCAGCCCATATCAAATCTTGGATGTTTTATAAGGGTTGAAGTATGCTTGGTGAACAGAAAAGAGTTTGGGATTGTTTGTTAATTATTGGCGAAGGAAACTATGTGACCAGGGCTATGTTTAAATAGAGAAGGTGCTGGAAAAAATGGATGTCACTGCCCATCCATAGACCATGAAGAAATAAACACAAAACACATCCTTGGGTGGTAACAGTGTTCTTGTCACTGATACTTTGAAGTGAAGAAAAGGAGAACAAAGCAATGGCAGATAATGCCTGGAGTGAAAATGTGATTGCCCGATATATAACACATAAGAACTTCGGCTGAGTGAGAAATAGAAGATTAATGCTGAACTGATCAAGGAGAGTGGGACGCCTGCTCCAAGACTTCAAAGTGTATTTACACTAAATGGCATAGCTCCAGGAAATACTCAACACAACAAGGAAAACAACTAAAATAAAGTCACGCAGACATTAAGAGGTTGTGCATTTTGCCCTGTGCACTGGGTACTTTGTGAAAGCAAAGAAATATATAGAATAAAAGAATTTTTTTTGTGTCTGAAGGTAAAACAAAGAAAAAAAATGAAATAAAATATGACATTAACGTGTATCCCAACCCTAATTCTTTATTGAAAAAATGCAACAAAGTTTTGGGTGCACCAGCCTTGTGCATTATATTTGTGCAATATTTTTTATTAAAAAGTAACAAATATACGCACAAAAGCCATAAGGCTTGAAGCATAAAACATGATAAAAAGCTCAGTCATACAGTAGCCCAAATCCAGGACCTGGATAACCTATGGAGGACCTGGACAACAAAAGTGCAGGTCCTCCACAGGTTTTCAATAAACAACAGAAAGGGTCCCTGTGAAAGCACCAAGGATAAAGAGGTTATATAGTGGGAGACGGGCAAAGAACACCAGCAATTAAGAAAATAGTAAATTACTTTTATGGTATCATCAGTTTAAAATATACAATACGTGGTAACATCAAATACTGATGAGCAAGAGATACACCACTAGGCCCGTTTATCAGCTCACACAACTGGCTGGCAACTATCCAGGGGCATCCCTTGTATCGGAGGGACAAGAAGGCTATAAGAGGGGCAGGGGTGTGCCTATATATCAAGAATAATTTACGGGTGGAAGAGAGGAATGACATTGCAAATGGAGCAAGGGAGGAGGTGAAATACGTGTGGGTGGAACTTCAAAAGGGAAGAAGCAGGTGGGGAATTATTAGAGGGGGTATGTTACAGGCCCCCTAACCTAAAGGAAGAGGAGGAGTTGGACATCCTATCACAGTTAGAAATTGCAGTGAGGCAGGGTAATGTCATCATAATGGGGGACTTCTGCTATCCAGATATTGACTGGGCAGAAGGAACAGCTCACTCATTAAAGGTTCATCAGTTTTTGACTTAATGTCCAAATTGGTGGACTACCTAACTAAAAAGAACGCACAGCTGGATCTATTAATTACAAATAACACAGATCTGATTGCAGATGTGGAAATAAGGGACAACATGGGAATCAGCAATCACAGGATAATTACATTCAACATAAATCATAGGAAAAAGAGGCGCAAGGGTAGTACAAGAACACTACATTTCAAATGAGCCAACTCTTCTAAGCTACGCTCAATACTACAAGACATTAGATGGGACCAGATCCTAGATACATTAAATACTGAGGAAAAATGGGACTTGTAGTTCTGCAACATCTGGAGGTCCGCTAATTGCATATCCCTGATCTAGTGCATTCCGATGTGCAATAAGTATAGAAGAGCGAAGGTTAAAGCTGGGTGGCTAAACTATAACGTAAAAAGTCATATTACAAAAAAAATTTAAAGCCAAGGGGCCATTGTCAGCATTCCAACACTACGATGAATGCAATAAGAAGTGTAATAACACAATCAGGGCGGCTAAATTAGACTATGAGAGACACATAGGGGAGTAGAGTAAAACAAACAAAAGAAATTACCTTTGTGGGTAACAGAAGTCGCTGTCCAAAAAAGACTAGAAAAGCTTAACACACAAATAAATCACCAGGATCGGATGGCTTACACCCGAGAGTCCTCAAATAACTCAGGTTATAGCCAAACTGTTATTCCTAATTTTAATGGCCATCATACTGACAGGAATGGTACCAGCTGATTGGCGAAAAGCTCACATGGTACCAATATTCAAAAGGGCAGAGACATATATCTGGAAACTACAGGCCTGTCAGTCTAACGTTGATAGTAGGTAAACTATTGAAGAGGATGATAATGGACTATATCCAAGAATTTGGGGATGAGAATAGTATTATTAGCTGTAATCAGCATGGGTTTACGAAAGATTGTTAACCAATCTGTTAACATTCTACGAGGAAGTGAGCTGCCGTCTAGATAGAGGTAGGCCTGTGCATGTGGTGTATCTGGATATGGCAAAATCATCTGACAGAGTCCCTCATAGACACTTAATTTACAAACTAAGCTCTGTAGGCATAGACCATAGAACTTGTTCTTGGATAGAAACCTGGTTACAGCATCCAAAGGGTGGTGATAAATAAAGTGTACTCAGACTGGTCTGGAGTGGTAAGTGGGGTACCCCAAGGCTCTGTCCTGGGAATGATTCTGTTTAATTTATACATAAATGATATAGAGGTAGGTATAAATAGCTTAATCTCAGTGTTTGCTGACGACACAAAAATAAGTAGGGCAATAACTTCACAGCAGGATACAGAAACTTTACAAGAAGACGTCAAAAGAATAATTGGGTGGGCAACTACATGGCAAATGAGGTTTAATGTAGAAAAAATGTAAAGTAATACACTTGGGGGCTAAACATATAAATGCAAGTTACTTATTAGTGGAAGAACTTCTATGGGATTCCAGGATGGAGAATGATCTGTGGGTCCAAGTAGATGACAGACTCAGCAATGGCATGAATTGCTAAGCTGCAGAAAGCAAAGCCAGCAGACTATTAGCATGCGTTAAAAAAGGAATTTACTCCAGAAATAAAATGATAATCCTACCCGTTTAGCCACATCTGGAGTATTCCATCCAGTTCTGGTCACCAGTCCTCAGGAATGATATGCTGGAACTGGAGAGACTCCAGTGAAAGGCAACAAAATTAATAAGGCGACTGAAGGACCTAAGTTACTAGGAATGACTACAAGAACTAAACGTATTCTCCCTGGGGAAGAGATGCTTGAGATGAGATATGATAGCAATATACAAATACCTCAATGCTGATTCCAGCGTAGGTAGAACACTTTTCAGTGTCAAGGAGTTTGAGAAGACACAGGGTCACTCAATGAATTTTGAGGAGAAGTGGTTTAACCTTAAGCTGCATAGGGAGGTTTTCACTGTCAGGGCTGCAAGGATGTGGAACCCCCTTCAATAATTGGTGCTGTCAGCAGGAAGTATTGATAGTTTTGAAAGACTCTTGGACATGCATCTTAGTGAACACAATATACAGGGATATGGAAAATAATTATCAGCATGAACACACGCACACACACACACACACACACACACACACACACACACAGGTTGAACTGGATTGACTAGTGTCTTTATTCAACCATACCAACTATGTAACTATGTAGGTGTCAGGGAACCCTTCATATTAATAACTACTGTATATCAGCAGCTCCCTGTACATTAGTGTGATAGTCAGTGGGAAGATTTATTCTTACCTTGTGACCAGTGAAAGGAATCCCCCTCTTACAGATAGCTAAAATGATCCTATTTATAATATATTTGTTGGATGAACATCACAAGCATTCTCTCAGGCTGCACAGATTTTACCCGTATTTTCTTTAAAGCGGAGTTCCACCCAAAAGTGGAACTTCCACTGGTTGGATTCCTCCCCCCCTCAGGTGTCACATTTGGCACCTTTCAGAGGGAGGGGGAAGAGGACACCTGTCTTTAGACAGGTGTTCTTTTCCACACATCCAGGAGCTCTGCCGGCCGCCACGGCCGCTGACGTCAGCAGCCCGGCTCCCTCCTCCCTGCTCGCTCTGCTACCGGCCGCCTGTGCATGCGCAGTAAGGTGCCCGGCGTGAATCTGTAATGCTACACATCCGGGTTCCCTTACCCGCAATGGACGCGGCTGCACCCGACCCCGATCTGAAGATCGGTGGCGGGTGGCGACATCGCTGGACTCCAGGACAGGTAAGTGCCCTATTATTAAAAGTCAGCAGCTACTGTATGTGTAGCTGCTGACTTTTCATTTTTTTTTCCCTGGCGGACCTCCGCTTTAATATTATGACTTCCTATGATCATTTGCTGCATCTAATGGTCATAATGCAGTACATTTTCTAAATAAGGATTTTCTGAAAAATAGTTTGCATTTTGGTCACTAGATGTAGCTAACATTCATAGGAAGTGTCATAGTATTAGCGAAAATACAGTGAAAATTTTTGCAGCCTGGATTAATGTTTATAATATTCCTCCAAGTAATGCTTTCTAAACCCCCTTAGGTGTCAGTGGGAACTTATCTGAGAGGCAAAATGTGCTTATTGCTCAAGGAACCCTTAGCAACCTCTGTAGGAACCCTAAGGTTCTATGGAACCCTGGTTGAGAAAGGCCGGTCTAAGGATGGTTTTGCATAAAGCAGTTAAAATGCTAATGAACATTTATATTTTATATGGAATAGATATTTGCAGTCAAGTATCAATTAATGAGAGCATTTCATATATGCCACTTACAGGCAAACAGCAGCACCAGCTTTATTTTACTCAGACAGATGTTTGAGAAGATAAACTTGCAACTGCACATTTCTTAACCTCCCTGGTGGTATGATTATGTCAGATTTTTGCGTTTCAAAGAGTTACATTGTTTTGCATAGAAATTTGGCATTATATATTGTAGGCTTGTAATTCTTAAGAATAACTCACTTAAATCTGTCCAAACAAGAGTCCAATAGACATCCCGGGTATGATAAAGTTTGAAACAACAAAATCATAAATTATAATATAATAAATAACTATAAATAATTATCAAAAATAATAATAATATGATAATAATAATAATATTTATTCATTAATGTAATCAAATCAAAAGACTGAAATTTGCTCAGTTGCAGAATTGTCGCTGTCATCACTTTCGGGGTCTGATTAGAAATTTCCCCACGAATCAGTATCTCTCAATTCTGCAAGTGATTCTTATCGGTATTTTCTAGTTGATCAAAAAACGCTTTTGACGTAAAGGGACACTTTTTGGAGGCCATGGACATTCTCAAGTTTCCAGGCAGAGAGAATGACATATATAATATAAAAGTGCATGCAGGGCACTGGACAAAGCACTAGGGACAAATAGGATGTGAAATGATTTCATACAGTAATGTAATCTTACAGATTATAGTGTACTGTATGTGTTATGTGTTGTTTACTTTTTGAATTTGCCATCAGGCTCTGCCCCCATGTGACGTGGCGCTCGTGGGTAACTGAACTGGAATCCAGAGGCATAGGGCGAAAGATTCCTCCAGAGGACACAGCGGGGGAACATTGCAGGATCCTGGGGACAAGGTAAGTAACTTTGCCCTGATTCTGCGATCCCGAGTGTGACTCGGGGTTACGGCTTTTGTTAATGAAAACTCACCCCGAGCCGAGTCAGCTTCCATACTTCTCTTAATACAGGTTCCTTTAGACAGCTATCTGTATGGATAACCATAAGAAAAATGATGCACAGAAACAATTGAAGGGACACCATACATTGAGAACACAGCCCAGTATGGAACAATGAGATGCGGTTTCAGTGTAGCTCCTCCCAGGGCAGGCTCCACTGACGTGTTTCACCTCACCCACAGGTCTTAGTTTCACATTTTCATAGTTGGTAAGGTTGAATAAAGACATCAATCCATCTAGTCCAACTGATTGGGGTATGTGTGTTCATGTCGATAATCATTTCCCATATCCCTGTATATTGTGTTCACTAAAATGCCCTTTTAGGAGTCTTTTAAAACTGCCAATACTTCCTGCTGACACCACCGATTGTGGAAGAGAGTTTCACATACTTACGGCCCTGACAGTGAAAAACTACATAGCTTAGGGTTAAACTGCTACTACTCCAATCTCATTGAGTGGCCCTGTGTCTTTCTGCACCGCCAGGAACTAAATCGTTTTCCTCCTACGTTGGGATCACCATTGAGATATTTGTACATCGCTATTATATCTTCTCTTAAGCGTCTCTTCTCCAGGGAGAATACATTTTGTGCGTGCCGCTGTTTCATTTGAGGTCCTCCAGTCCCCCTTATTAATTTTGTTGCCCTTCTCTGGTCTCTGCCCAGTTCCAGCACATCCTTCCTGAGTATTGGTGACCAGAAGTGGACAGAATACTCCAGATGTGGCCGAACCAGAGTTTTAGAAAGTGGCAAAATAATCGTTTTATCTGTGGAGCAAATTCCCTTTTAAACAAATGCTAATAGTCTGCTGGCTTTGCTTGCTGCAGCTTGACATTGCAGGCTATTACTCAGTCCGTTTACAACTAGGGCCCACAGATATTTCTGCATCCTGGATTTCCCCCAGAGGTTCTCTCAGAGGTTTACGAACCAGATAAAACCAGCAGCCCCTACGGGGTAACAGACATTTCAACGTATATCTAAGTAGCCATTAGTAGGATAATCAGTATCTCACAAAAGTGAGCACACCCCTCACATTTTTGTAAATATTTTATCATATTTTTTCATGTGACAACACTGAAGAAATGACACTTTGCTACAATGTAAAGTAGTGAGTGTACAGCTTATAATAGAGTATAATTGCTGCCCCCCTCAAAATAACTCAACACACAGCCATTAATGTCTAGACCGCTGGCAACAAAAGTGAGTACACCCCTAAGTGAAAATGTTTAAATTGGGCCCAATTAGCCATTTTCCCTCCCCGGTGTCATGTGACTCGTTAGTGTTACAAGGTCTCAGGTGTGAATGGGGAGCAGGTGTGTTAAATTCAGTGTTATCGTTCTCATTCTCCCATACTGGTCACTGGAAGTTCAACATGGCACTTCATGGCAAAGAACTCCCTGAGGATCTGAAAAAAAAGTATTGCTGCTCTACATAAAGATGGCCTAGGCTATAAGAAGATTGCCAAGACCCTGAAACTGAGCTGCAGCATGGTGGCCAAGACTATACAGCGGTTTAACAGGACAGGTTCCACTAAGAACAGACCTCGCTATGCTCGACCATAGAAGCTGAGTGCACATGCTCAGCGTCATACCCAGAGGTTGTCTTTGGGAAATAAACGCATGAGTGCTGCCAGCATTTCTGCAGAGGTTGAAGGGGTGGGGGTCAGCCTGTCAGTGCTCAGACCATACACCGCACACTGCATCAAATTGGTCTGCATAGCTGTCGTCCCAGAAGGAAGCCTCTTCTAAAGATGATGCACAAGAAAGCCCGCAAACAGTTTGCTGAAGATAAGCAAACTAAGGACATGGGATTACTGGAACCATGTCCTGTGG
>BLSH010145781.1:33883-76179 GCA_018402905.1 Glandirana rugosa
GCAGGTGTGTTAAATTCAGTGTTATCGTTCTCATTCTCCCATACTGGTCACTGGAAGTTCAACATGGCACTTCATGGCAAAGAACTCCCTGAGGATCTGAAAAAAAAGTATTGCTGCTCTACATAAAGATGGCCTAGGCTATAAGAAGATTGCCAAGACCCTGAAACTGAGCTGCAGCATGGTGGCCAAGACTATACAGCGGTTTAACAGGACAGGTTCCACTAAGAACAGACCTCGCTATGCTCGACCATAGAAGCTGAGTGCACATGCTCAGCGTCATACCCAGAGGTTGTCTTTGGGAAATAAACGCATGAGTGCTGCCAGCATTTCTGCAGAGGTTGAAGGGGTGGGGGTCAGCCTGTCAGTGCTCAGACCATACACCGCACACTGCATCAAATTGGTCTGCATAGCTGTCGTCCCAGAAGGAAGCCTCTTCTAAAGATGATGCACAAGAAAGCCCGCAAACAGTTTGTTGAAGACAAGCAGACTAAGGACATGGATTCCTGGAACCATGTCCTGTGGTCTAATGAGAGCAAGATAAACGTATTTGGTTCAGATGGTGTCAAGCATGTGTGGCGGTAACCATGTGAGGAGTACAAAGACAAGTGTGTCTTGCCTACAGTCAAGCATAGTGGTGGGAGTGTCATGGTCTGGGGTGGCATGAGTGCTGCCAGCACTGGGGAGCTACAGTTTGTTGAGGGAACCATGAATGTCAACATTTACTGTGACATGTTGAAGCAGAGCATGATCCCCTCCCTTTGGAGACTGGGCCGCGAGACAGTATTCCAACATGATAACGACCCCAAACACACCTCCAAGACGACCACTGCCTTGCTAAAGAAGATGAGGGTAAAGGTGATGGACTGGCCAAGCATGTCTCCAGACCTAAACCCTATTTAGCATCTGTGGGGCATTCTCAAACGGAAGGTGGAGGAGCGCAAGGTCTCTAATGTCCATCAGCTCAGTGATGGATGTCGTCACGGAGGAGTGGAAGAGGACTCCAGTGGCAACCTGTGAAGCTCTGGTGAAGGCAGTGCAAAATAATGGTGGCCATGCAAAATATTGACACTTTGGGCAAAATTTGGACATTTTCACTTAGGGATGTATTCACTTTTGTTGCCAGTGGTTTAGAAATTAATGGATGTGTGTTGATGTATTTTGAGGGGACAGCAAATTTACATTGTTATACAAGCATTTCTTCAGTGTTGTCACATGAAAAGATATAAAAAAATATTTACAAAAATGTGGGATGTACTCACTTTTGTGAGATACTGTAACAATGCCATCTGAGCACTTTCCAACCCTACATATTAACTTGTAAAAGTAGCATTGACATAATCCCTGTGCTGCACATAGCCTGTGCAGTAAGCAGAGCTGTGGGAGGGGTCCAACAGCACCCACCTACTACAGACTGCCTGAAGAAAACTACAGGAAGGGGCAGATACAAGACCAGACATCCAGCACAAGGAGAGAGAGCAGCAAGGATTGGTCTGTATTACAAGAAGTTCCGACACAGAGGAAAAGTCTCACACTGGATTACTGCCCAGATCTGGAAGAAATAAACAAAGCACACCAAGATTCAAGAATACACACGAGGACTGTATTTAAACAATATATACCTATCCAGGAGTTCATTTTTAAATTCCATGGGCTGTACATAGTTTAACAGCTCTTCTATGTCACATCCTTTTTTATGTACAGCAGCAGGCAAACATTTCTATCACAGTCAATCACTGAAGAGGTGGGCAGTACAGAGGCTGGAGCAAGCTCATAGGTAGGAAGCAGCAGCTAGAACTGAAGCACATGTCATAGGGCACATGTGTCAAACACAGGGCCTGAGGGCTGATTCTGGCCCACCAGACAATTTCAAGTGGCCCTCTCCTGCAACTGTGGTACCCCCATTGTCTCTGCCCCCCACCTTGTCTTAGCAGATGGCAGCAGAGAGGAGGACAGCACTCCTCTCTTCTCCGTGCAACCACAAAGAGATACATCTCTGACCCCCCCATCTCAGCAGTCGGCAGCTGAGAGAAGGTCAGAACTCCTCCTTCATATCCTGTGCTTCTCTGTGCCGCGGAAGCACCCCTTTTTGCATTTCCTGGTCTCAGGCTCCTTCAGCCGACTCTAGCCCTCCTCTGGATCTCACCCAGACCCTGAACTTTCAGCTTTCCAGCTCAACCCCCCATCTTCTTTCTGGAATCAGCACAAGGTAAGGGGAGTGCATTGTGATGTAAGGGTGGGTGGGGGACTCTTGACTTCTGATGGTGGGGGGGGGGGGGCTCTTCACATCTGATGTAAGGGGTTATGCGGTGCTCTGGACGTCTAGATTTACAGATACAACTGGCAACCAAAATGCTGATCCGGCCCATAATGAAATTCAGTTTGACACCCCTGTCATAGGGTGACAACACTGCTATTGCATGCTTAAAAAATGCAGAGTTGTCACTCTTTTAATGGTAGTGAAGGGTGCCAGAATTTATAATTTGTTTTTGTTTTTTAGATACGGCACATCCACAAATAAACAGCTATGTGACTTTGAGCTTGAAAAGCAAGGGGAAGGTTTCTGATCTCCTACAGAAGTATAAGTGTTAGACTTCCCTCTGGGACTGCTCTAGGCTTCTGTGGTGGTACAATGCTGGGAGCGCTTTGCCTACATCTGTGAGAGGGGCGTAGGGAGGATAGATCGCTCTGAAGCTGGATCTACATTTCTGAACATCAGAAGATCTGCTGAAGGCAATCTGAAACATATCTCTTTCTTCATCCAACCTGCATCAAAGCTTAGTTACATTTAAAAATAAAATAGAAGAGCGAATGAAGGAAGCATTATATCACTGCAATCTGTACAGTTTAGCAGTAAGGGGATTTCAAAAGATTTCTGGACCTTGTGTTAACCACTTGCCATCCAGGCTATTTCTTTAATCTACTTTTTTGCTAGAAAATTACTTAGAACCCCCAAACATTATGTATTTTTTAAGTAGAGACCCTTTAGAATAATATGGTGGGTGTTGCATTTTTTTATGTCACACGGTATTTGTGCAGCAGTTTTTCAAACACAATTATTTTGGAGATAAAACACTTTCAGGACTTAAAAAGAAACAAAGCACTAACGTTAGCCCAATTTTTTTGTATAATGTAAAAGATGATGCTTTACGTCGAGTAAATAGATACATAACATGTCTCGCTTTAAAATTGTGCCTGCCCGTGGAATGTCAGTGGTTAAAATTCTGCATGGGTGGCGCTTTAAACGCCTTTACAGGTTACCAGTTTAGAGTTACACAGGAGGTCTGGTGCTACAATTATTGCTCTCGCTCTGACGTTCGCGACAATACCTCACATGTGTGGTTTGATCGGCGTTTACATATGCATGCGGATGTAAGGTATGCATTTTCATTTGCGCGCAAGCACGGTGGGACTGTGACGCTTTACATTTTTTTTTTTTATTTATTTACTTTATACAAAAATATTTTTCCTCTGGCCTCCCATGTAGCTGAACTGACAAAGATCGGTCTGATCGACTACTTACCTGGCCGTTGGTGGCCAGGTAAACAAAGTGGTGGAACAGGAATTGACAAAGTACATTGATCCCGGTTTCCAGGATTACAGAAAGAGGGGAACAACATCAGTTCCTCTCTTTCTCTGTACTCTCTCTGCATTGCTCCCGGCCTCCACGATGGGACCAGAGAGCCCAGGAGAGGTAACGGTGGGAGGGGGGGAGGAACCCCCTTCCGCCATTCACAGAAGTGACTGAGTGGCTAATTGGCCACTCAGATCACTTCTGCCAGATAGGGAATCACTGGCTGAAGGGATTGATTCTGGCATGATGCCTGTAGGTTCAGGCATCATCCTGGAGGAAACCGGAGGACGTCCATGTACGCCCTGTCGGCGGGAAGTGGTTGAAGAGGACCTTCTAGTTCATTTAATCAGTTTGCTGCATCTATTCTCATATTCTTTATCACTACTAGAGTTGTGCGAACACCTGGAAGTTCGGGTTTGGAGGGTCTGAACGAACTTTGGGAAAAAGTCAGAGTTCGGCACCGAACTTTATCCCGGACCCTGAACCCCATTGAAGTCAATGGGGACCCAAACTTTTAGGCACAAAAATGGCTGTAACAAAGTCCTGGCAAGTGCTAGAGGGCTGCAAAAGGAAGTAAAATGGGGGTAAGAGTAGGGCAAGTGCCCTACAAAAAAATGGGGATAGGGAAAATAAATTAAAATCAAATAAACTAGGAGATGATTTTTGAACAATAATGTGTCACTTACAGCTGCAGCTAGAACCTCTCCCTTTAGAACTAGGAGATGATTTTTGAACAATAATGTGTCCCTCTAAGCAGAAGCCTCTACCTAGTGCAGTCAGATGCTCAAAGCAGCAGTATGTGAAATCTCAAATTACTCCCACAATCTGATCGTTGTGTACGATCCCACAATCTGATCGTTGTGTACTTCATAATGATCCTTGTGTTATGAAGGGTTTGATCTGCAATCTGTCACTCAAAGCAGCAGTATGTGAAATCTCAAATTACTCCCACAATCTGATCATTGTGTACGATCGTAGCGATCGTTGTGTTATGCAGAGTTTGATCTGCAATCTGTCACTCAAAGCAGTAGTATGTGAAATCTCAAATTTCTGCAATCTGTCCCTCAGAGCAACAGTAGTAGTAATCTCAGGATGCAGCATCAGATGTTAAAATGTCTGCAATCTGTCCCTCACAAAAACGCAGACAGCTTCCTCTCCCTACACTAGCCCAAGATCATGTGACATGCAGCACTGTGACTCCAGCCTCATATAGAGGCTGGGTCACATGATGTACTGGCCAATCACAGCCATGCCTTTAGTAGGCATGGCTGTGATGGCTTCTATGGGCAAACCAGTAAAATGCATGTTGATTGGCTGCCCTGCAGCTATTCAACATGCGTGATCAACTACCAGAACCCAGAACCCGAACCCAAACGTTTTTTGAAACGTCCGTGTTCGGGTCCGGGTCCCGGACACCCCAAAGTTCGGTACGGACCCGAACGTTACAGTCCGGGTTCGCTCAACACTAATCACTACCAATATCGCTTTGTTACTATTTTTTAAACCCCTATTTGAGATACGCCTTTCTATAGAAAAAGGTGGATGGATTTTGGATGACAGTCAGGCCCAGGCAGCCCACATACACACTTTGGATTTAGTAGCAAAAGTCCATTACAGACTAGTAGCTCTCAGCCCCTCTTGGAAATAGCACAACAACTTAAGACAAACTGCATTCAGGAGTGTATCCTCTCCTTGTGTAGATCTGCTCCCAACTATACTGCTTGCAGGCACTACCAGCCCTCCTGGCTGCTCTGAATATCTCCCAGGGCAAGGTAATAAAAGGGATCAAGCGGTATTAAACCATTGTTTTTTTTCAATTAAAGTAACAAACATGCCTATACTTACCTGCTCTGTGCAAGGGCTTTGCAAGAGCAGCCCCGATCCTCTTCTTCTGGGATCCACAATCGGTGCGCCAGGCCCCTTCTCTTTGGTGGGTGCCCGATGGAAAGCCGCTTTCCCTGGGGGTACCTGTGTGTGCTCGCTCCTGAGTTCTGCTACTGATCCATTAACACAAACAGCGGAACTCGGCCCCGCCCCCTGTTACTGTGTCACAGCTTTTGAATGACAGGAGCGGGAGCCAATGGCTCCCGCTGCTATCAATCAGTCCAATGAGGAGGGAGATAGTGACAGGAGCTTTAGAACCACTTTAAGCACAGCTCTGTCCTTTTATTCCTGGGTGTGCTGATGTACTCACTCTCTCCTTCTTGCTCCCACTGCTTTTCAGGCAAGATTCCATGTCAAACCGCTATGCTGATTGGACTTTCCTGAGCTAGCCTGAGCCCAGCTTGGAGCTGGGGTCTCCCCTAGACCTAGGAGACCCCTCCTAGGCCTCTGACGGTCTGCTCAGCACTCCATATTCCACCTGACTCCCCTGCTAGCAGAACCTATCCATATTTAAGTGCTGGCCTAGCTATCCTGCCTGGGAATTGGCTAGGTTTCCCTAAGTATGCAGATCAACCCTCTTGGCTTCTGCCCACTAACTTCTAGAGGTTTCTCCAAACAGGGTTAGTCATCCAGCCTGACCTGCAATAAATCCCGACCCAGATTCAAACTTACCATGAGTCAAATAAATTTGCCTGTACTTCAACACTAACACACTAGAGGGTGCTACATATATATGTCTTTCTTTTAATTTATAATATCCCTTAATAACTCAATACCAACTTTCTAGGCTGCTCCATTGTTGTCAGTTTTTATTTTTATAATATTTATTATTATTACCATAATTTTTAATCAAATTTTGTGTGGCTTCCAGGCAATCCTGCAATATCTATCTATCTATCTATCTATCTATCTATCTATCTATCTATCTATCTATCTATCTATCTTTCCTTCAATCCTTTCTCCTTACTCCTTTCTACTCCTACTACCTTCCTTTTACTTACCTTTGTAATGTAGCACCCTCCTAGTTAGGCGCTAGGTTAGGTAAATTTAGTTACTGGCTCACTGTAATCAGTTCTGCTGCATGTGATTGTTTTGGTCTGTTCTGTGTTTCACTGGCTGCAGGGTTGACTGCTTCCCCCTGTGGGTAGGTGCAGCGTGATGCGGCGTGCTGTAATAAGAATATATTATAACAGAAGTCCACTAATGCAATATAGACAGGAAAGCGGCAGTAGAGTCGTGGATCAGAGGTGACGACAGATTCTGTCTCTAGGAGCGAAATGAGGCCTGGCCGGTTTGTACCCAGGTGGGGAGGCTTCCAAGAAGGATGGCGTGTCCCTGCACTTTCTCTACTCTTCTGGAACCTTTCCCTGATGCTAAGCACTGTCCCTGATCAATGGGTGACCTGTCCATACTCTAACCACTTGCAAAATGCGTGCAAAACCTGGGAGCCAGGGTTTTAAATAAACTGACCCATGATGGCCACCAAAGTCACATGGGGCTCCAGCATCCAATCAAATGCCTTCCTGTGACCAAAGAAACAATAGAAGAGTTCCTCTTGACTTCCTCCTCCACCTGCATTGCCGTTGCAGATGAGCGCCATCTGCAGTCGAGAAAATAGACCGCACCTGCCTACACCCCTGTCTGTCTGGAAATGTTCTGAAAGATAGTGGGCTGAGAGAGACTAATCAGCAGCTAAACATTTATGTAGCCCTGGCCTATCCCTGGGGGAGAAGTGCTCAGGTGGTAGCTGGAAAGGAGCATACATACTCTGAGACTTGGGGCAGAGGGGTTCTTTTGCCAGAAGAGGAGCCTGGAGGGCTGCTGCACTCTTGGGCAGGCTGCCATGGGTCTGCTGTTCATCAAGGTCCCAGTTAGGCTAGCTGTGGGGCATATTCTGCTGAAAGTTGTTGGAACTGACAGGGACTTTCATGTGGGGATCTGGTCTGGCATCACTGGAGAAAAAGGTGTCTGGAAGATATTGGAAGGAAGCATCCAATTATCCAATATTAGTAAGTACAGACTGGAGAAAGAGAGATCCCTGAGACGGTGTGCTGCTGCTATCCTTCATAGTGCTAGAGTTAGCTTTCTTTAAAAACGGGACATTGTGCCTGGTGCCCTGGTATAGCTCAGTCCAGAAACTGCTTGTGCAAGAACTTTGCTTGGGATATTAAAAGTAAAATTAGTGTCCTAAAGTTGCTGATAAAGTTAATGGAGTATTCTCAGTTACTCTGCTCCTATCCAAGTTCAAGTTCTGCAATAAAGCATCAGAAAAGCATACCCCTAGACCGGGGGTCCGCAACCTGTAGATCGTGATCTACAAGCAGATCACAGACAGGTGACTGGATGACTGGTAGATTGCGGTCTGGGTTTGCTGACACATCATTCCAAATGACAAAACAGAGTGCAATACAGAGAGACTATTTGTAAAATTGGAGCTGAAGTAGGGTGCAAGATCTGCATAAGCTGATGCCTCCTCTGTAGTGCTGGCTTCTGTCCCATGCGGACTGATACCAACTGCACTCCACACCTTATCCGAGCTAGCAGTCTCCAGAGTGGTGCTAGAAGCAGGAAAGAAGAGTTCTTCAGGTCAGTGTGAAGCAATACACTGGGCATAATAGCAGCCTTGTGTTGCTTTCTCACCACCTGCTTTAACCCCTTGGACCCTCAGAAGCATGCAGTTGCAGGATGCTTGCAGAGGGGCATCATTTACTTGAATGAGCAGTGATTGGCAGGCGGAAGCACCCATCAAGAGCAACAGGGGGCCTAATTCCTGCAGCAGCAGGTGTACACCTTTAGCTGCTGCCTCTGCAGCTAAAGGGGGTAGGGATTGGGGGCAGAAAAGCCGCAACTCAACCACAGGGTTTTACCACTCCCCAACTTTACATGTGAATGAGCCCTAATGGTGCAGCTGCTGAATGCAACTAAGGCTCATTCACAAGTGCAGCAGACACTGCTGTTTCTCTGAAAAGCGATCTGAGTGTGTTTGACAGGTGGAAAGGAGGTGATATGTTGCCTCCTCACCACCTGATTTAAATGTATGATTGTCGTGTAGTGCGAAGGATTGTGACACAGTAGTACGGCGATTAGACGATTAAATCAGGTGTGAGGAGGCGACACTGTGCCCAGTGATCTTTGACTTCTCCCATGTTGTTCAGGTAGCTCTCCACAAAGTGGTGGCTGGTGACATTTTAGGATGGGGGAGCGCCAGACCCCGCCCTTCCTTTTTGACTCATCCCACTTCTCATAAGCCCCACCCCTTATAGATTCCACCTATTCTGTGAGCAGTATACAGCCCAGCATCACTAGGGTATACAGCATCGCCAGATAGGAGTATATACAGCATCACCAGAGGAGTATACAAAGCATCACCAGAGGAGTATATACAGCATCACCAGAGGGGTATATGCAGTATCACCAGAGAGGTATATACAGTATCACCAGAGGAGTGTATGCAGTATCACTAGAGGAGTATATACAGTATCACCAGAGGGCAGGGTTGCCAACTGCCAGTAAATTTACTGACAGTTAGTAAATAGAGTCTGATAATTTGTCATGCTGTGCTGACTTTTTAAGGTAAACCAGGCAGATTACTTGATATGGGTATTGTCAGTGTTTGTTGTGTTTTAATATGAATTGTCTTTTTTTTTTTTTTTTTAATAGGAGTTCTGTTATTTTTCAGGTTGCCAGTAAAAAATGTACTTCTCCAGTAAATTTTCCATGTTTTGCCAGTAAAAAACACTGCGGGAGGGTATATACAGTATCACTAGAGGAGTACATGCAGTATCACCAGAGGAGTATATGCAGTATCGCCAGAGGGGTATATGCAGTATCACCAGATGAGTATCACCAGAGGGGTATATGCAGTATCACCAGAGGGTATATATATGCAGTATCAGCAGAGAGTTATATATATATATATATATATATATATATATATATACAGTATTACCATAGGAGTATCACCAGAGGGGTATATATATGCAGTATCAGCAGAGAGGTATATATATTTATATATATACAGTAATACCAGGGAGTATCACCAGAGGGGTATATATATGCAGTATCACCAGAGAGGTATATATATATATATACATAGTATTACCAGAGGAGTATCACCAGAGGGGTATATATATGCAATATCACCAGAGGAGTATCAACAGACAGACCGACAATTAATTATTAACATTCTTTACAGGAAGACAAGTCAGCTCTCACCTTCCCCACCCTGCAATAACCTGGCGAGCAGGACCTTAAGACGGGAAACCCGGGAATCACAGGCTCAGAGCAGAGGCCGTGCTGCGTGCTTTCTCCAATCTCCCAGAAGGTCCACAGTACCGGCCCCGCCCACCACACCGTGACCAATGAAATGGTCACTGCTCAGAACAGAGAGCCAATCAGTGTGAGTGTGTGCACCTCGCTGGCGCACACACTCATACTTTTATCACTGACCAATGAGCTCTCAGAATTGCTGTCAGCTGACAGCAAAGAAGCAAGGGGGGAAAAATCTTGTACAAAGTGTGCAACGTCACTTCTAAACAAGTTGGACCACTTTTTTTTTTCACGACCAGCGGGGGGCGGCGCCCAGATGCACCCTATTGTCCAGCCGCCACTGTCTCCACCTCTTTAAGCTTGCCTACCCCTGCCCTAGACTGTACATTGAGCCAAAGATATGACTGTGACGGTGGGCCTGGCTGCATGAGCAACTATGGGAAAAGACTTTAAACTGTGGGCTCCTGTGGGAATGAGTGCTACACTTCCTTCTTCTATCTATCTATCTATCTATCTATCTATCTATCTATCTATCTATCTATCTATCTATCTATCTATCTTCCAAACTTTACTGCACTCTAATTCCTTCCTTATGTCCTTTCTTCCTCTAATCCAGTGGTTCTCAACTCCGGTCCTCGGGACCCACTAACAGGCCAGGTTTGCAGGATAACTGAAATACATCACAGGTGATATCATTTGATGCTCAGTGATTGCAGCATTCTAGTCTGCATCTCCCCAAGGTAATACTGAAAATCTGGCCTGTTGGGGGGTCCCGAGGACTGGAGTTGAGAATCACTGCTCTAATCTATCTATCTATCTATCTATCTATCTATCTATCTATCTATCTATCTATCTATCTATCTATTTATCTATCATTAACTGTTGTCTTAAACCATGTTAATGAATGTTCTGTCACAAGCTATTAGATATTAGATAGAACCCCGTCCATCTTCCTTTGCTGGAATAACACGGAAAAAAATAAGTGTTAAGCTTGGGGGTTTCAGGTCTGGGAAAACATTCTGTATTTTCCTCTCCGGTGTGACGGCTTCAAATAGAAAATCTGTCACATATTAAACTTAGGAGAGTTCAGCAATAACATCTGAAATGGAATCACCATCCCTGTCATTTTCACTTAAGAGGAGCCCTTTCTTCTTAAAAAATATGTAGAGGGAAAAAATAGTGTTCTCTTTGCCGAGAAAATGTCTAATGTGCCACTTTGTGCTGCTCTTGGTTTGGGGATAAAGAGAAAGCAGGTTGTGAGTGAGGAGTGCTTGAAATATAGTAATCATGTTGGTTTCAAGTATCTGTGTATAGTAAGAAATGTATACAGAAATACCAACGTTCAGTGTTGTGTAAAAGGTTTTTCTTTTTATATATATATTTTTTTATTTTTATTTTTTTTTCTTTTATCTAATTTTTTTAGATATTGGATTGAAACTTTTCAAAGACACATGGAATAACTGTAGGAAGTATCCACCACTGGCAAGCAATTATTACAGTTACATTGTCACTTAGGTTGAAAAAGACATGTCTATCTAGTTCAACCAATAGAAAAAAAAAGAAAAAAAATAGAAAACCTCCATATACAGAATCCTATAGTGATCCAGAGAAAGGCAAAAAAAAACAAACAAAAGAAACAAAAAACCAAAAACAATAAAGCATGGTATAATTTGCTCCAACAGGGGTAAATTAAATTCCTTCCTGATCCCCCCAGGAGGCAATTGGATATTCCCCGAATCAACAATTCCAGATGTTATTACCTATACGGGCAATAAGTATTGTATTTCATTTGAAACTATTTCTTCAAAGATGAAGGGAAACCCAAAACATTTCAAAGTGAGGTCATTCTTGTTCTAGTGCTGCATTCATATCCATTTACTATAGAATCTGGTGCAGTTGTGCATAGCAACCAATCAGCTTCTAACCTCAGTTTCTAACCTCAGCTTGTTCAGCTAAACTTTGACAATAAAACCTAGAAGCTGATTGGTTACTATGCACAGCTGCACCAGATTCTGAGTGCACCAGTTTTAGTAAATCTCGCCCATAGGCTCTATTGGGCAGTATATGCCCTCTGTTGGCTCTAATCTTATAGTTAAAACATTAAAGCGGAACTTTACCTAAAAAGGGGACCTTCTGCTTTCCCTCCAACCACCTCCCCAACACGCTCCCCCCCCCACCCACACACACACACACCACTAACGTTGGATGTTTTGTTTTTTTTTCTTTAATCCTGGAGTAGGTACCTATTTCCGACAGGTACTTTCTCCACTTCTACCTGGATTGCCTAGGTGATCAGAGCAGAAGTTTGGACCCCCCCTCCCTTACATCACAGATCCCAGGAAGCTGCAGGTCCATTGAGAAAGTACACCACTTGTGCTTGTACAGAGGGAAGCCAGCTGTGAAGCACCTGGAAGTCACAACTGGCTTCCCAAATCCAAGATGGCGGTGGCAGGGACCCGAAGACCAGCAAAAACCAGCCTGGCTAAGGACAGCACTGGATCCTTAGACTATAAGTGCATGTTTATTAAAAGTCAACAGCTACTGTATTTGTATTTTTTTCTTTCCATGGTGATGTCCCTCTTTAAAGGGTAAGTTCACCTTGTCCCAAAAAAATTTAAAGTTGAACAAATTCCAAATAACCTGGCCACCCCTCTGAACCCTGCTGCGTATAGCAGCTGTGATGCTCCATGCTGCCAATGTAGCTGCCCATAAACTGTACACCGTATTACTCAACCTCAAAGTGAGTATCCATCACAATGCTCACAATGGCAAGCATTCATTGGTCAGTGCAACTATGTGACAGTGCTGACCAATAAGAAGAACATTCTTCTGGGACTCCTTACTGAAAGAAAAAACCTTGTTTGTGCTTTTAATTGGTTAGCATGATCACATGGCAGCACTGTCCACTGAGAACTTACCATTGTCAGCATTATGGTGGATACTCACTCCAGGGCTGTGTATTTTAATGTAAGGACCACTACACTAGCAGCACTGGGGATCATAGCTTATTTGTTTAGCAGGGTCCCGTATGGTGGCCAGGATATTTGGAGTTAGTTGACCTTTTCATTTTTTTCATAAAAAGGTGAACTTACCATTTAGGCCTCATACATATGGGCATTATAACGCCACACTTTTAAGCTGCTTTTACAGCTTAAGAATGCCACAATATGTTATTCTATGGCTCCATACACACATTGACGTTTTTGAGCTGTAGATGGTGTTGGCGTTCTTAAGCTGTAAGAAGAACCCAGGACCTGCGCATTCCGAAACTGCACCGTTAGGCTGATAAACGTGGCTTAACGTTGTATACACAGCGTTAAGACTCGTCAGGCATTTCTTTGCCTCTATTCAAAATCAATGGTTCCCTATGGGAGCCCACTGATTTGAATAGAAGTCGCCCCAGAAGTCGGATCATGATGATCCGACTTGCGGCGCAACTTGTGTGCAGAGGGTCTTGAAGGGAAAACACTGCAAAAATGAAAGAAAAAATTTTGCATGGGGTTCACCCCCCAGGAGGTACCAGACCCTTCGGTCTAGTATGGGTTTTAAGGGGAACCCCCATGCCGAAAAAAAACGGTGTGGGGTCCCCCCCAAAATCCATACCATACCACTTATGATGTCACAGCCCCACCCCAGGATGTGACGTCATAAGTGGGCGGGCCTCCGGATGACGTCAGCGGATGGCCCCGCTCCATGCCAATATAAGGCAACGGCGCAGTACGGACCCAGCATTTGAGTGGGAGAGAGCGACGAGTCAACATCTCCAGAAGAGAGAGGGAGAAGACAGAGGGGGAGACAGCAGCAAAAGAGCAGCAAAAGAGCAGCAAAAGAGCAGAAGACAGAAGACCCCTCAGAAGACAGAAGACCCCTCAGAAGACCCCACAAAAGAGCCGAAGAAAGAAGGAGACGGAGAAGAGAGGGAAGAAGATGCCGGAGCTTAATAATAAAATATTTTAAAAACACGGAACCAAATCCAGCCCTAGCACTACTAAGTCTTAAGATTGATGCATTTCCAAAAAAAAGCAGAACCATTATAGCGCACCTGTTAACAGCAGCCAGGATAACCATTATGAGTCATTGGAAATCTGATATGGCACCAAACATATCAGAAGTAATATCGAGGGTCAATACTAACTGTATCTATGAACACATTTTTGCTAAAACGCACAATAACAAAATACTATTCACCCATGAGTGGGACAACTGGATTACCATGAACAAGCTGACAAATAATATGTAAACCAAACGGACACATGGAGTCTCCACTCTAGTGACACATGGATGTACGTCATTCGTTTCCTTGTCTTTACCCTTTCATACCTTTTTCTCCATTCCCCACAGGTTGCTTCCCCCTCCTACTTTCCTCCCTTTAATAAGATGAGTACTATGTTAAGCAGAGCATAACTATGCAAAATTGTATGTGTAAGCCTTAGAACCAGAGAGAAATGAGGAAATAGCGATATATTCAATAATATAACTAACTCCTTGTATGTATTTGCAAGACGGAGAGATACGGCCTTGGTGGGACCGGACCCCCCTCTGGCACAGATAGATCCCATTAGGGGTGCCGGGGTGGGGACCTGGTGACACTGGGGTCGCGGTACTCTGAGTCATTTACCTATAACTGATAAGCGCATGATATGTGAACAATTCAGCATAGACATGAGAGATAAAGGAGCAAAAGATGATTTGTAAAGAGTTATACAAAAGACCTTATTATGTATTGTACTGAGTTGAAAAAGAATGCATGCAATGCTCATTTCATGTATATTCTGTTAAAATCAATAAAAAACAATTATAAAAAAAAAAAAAAATATTTTAAAAACCTGTGTACTGTAGTGTGTTTTTTTTTTTACACTTTTTTCCCAGGTGAATGGGTAGGGGTACATACTCATTCACATAGGGTGGGAGGTCGGGATCTGGGGGCCCCCTTGTTAAAGGGGGCTTCCAGATTCTGATAAGCTCCCGCCCGCAGACCCCAGGCGGCCAGGGTTGTCGCAAAGAGGCTCTTGTCCTCATCAACATGGTGACAAGGTGCTTTGGGGTGGGAGGGCACAGAGCCCACTACCCCCATGTTGAGGGCATGTGGCCTGGTATGGTCCAGGAGGGGGGTGCTCGCTCGTCCCCACCCCCTTTCCTGGCCGGCCAGGCTGCGTGCTCGGACAAGGGTCTGGTATGGATTTTGGGGGTCTTCATGCCGTTTTTTCAGTGTGGGGGTTCCCCTCAAAATCCATACCAGAACAAAGGGTCTGGTAGCACTTGGGGGGGATCCCCACGCATAAATTCTTCTTTAATTTTTGCGGAGTTTTCCCTTCCAGACCCTCTGCAAACAAGTCACACTGCAGTTCGGTTCATCATTATCCGACTTCCGGTGCGACTTCTGTTCAAATCAATGGGCTCCCATAGGGAACCATTGATTTTGAATAGAGGTAGAGAAACGCCGCTGAAAGCTACACGCACTGACGTCAATGCAAAACACTGATAAAATTGCGTTTTTAATGTGGCTTTTTTCCTAGCGTCGGTATTGACGTTACAGTTCGGTTTTCTATACGCCTGTGTGTATGGGGCCTTAAGGGAACGAGCTAAAACTCAAATTAGTTTATCTTTGTAAAGCAACCTGCACAACCATAAATGTATATATGAGATTAATTCTGAACTCTGGGATAAGCAAATATTGCCCAAATACCAGAACCATATGTATTCTTATTTGAATCTTGGTGTGCTTTGTGTATTACTTCCAGATCTGAGCAGTATTCCAGTGTGAGACTTTACCGCTGTGCAGAAGCTTCCTGTAATAAAGACCGGTCACTGCTGCTTTCTTTACCTGTGCAGGGTGACTGGTCTTATCTCCACCCCTTTCTGTAGTTTTGTACAGGTAGCCTGAAGTGGGTGGGGACCGTGGGTCCCCACCCACAGCTCTGCTCTCTGTACAGACTGATGATGTCACTGCTATGTTTACAAGGTAACATTCGAGTTTGCAAAGGCATTTGATGCACACAAAGTAGATTTACAGTATATCCTTTGTGGCTATTGAGGAATATCTTTGTATTAAAGTTCCTGTGCCCAGAGTTCAGCTTTAAAGCCTCTACCAAAACCATTTTTAACTTAGAAAGTTAAAATGGGAAAGTCTCCCTAGTGGTGACACAAAATGCAATCAAAACTCACCCAAAAAAATGTATTGTTGTCTTTTCCCCATGAAAAACTCCCCTCCACTACCGGTTCACACTCACATTCATCAAATAAATGAAGAAACGGAACATTTCCCACAAGGGATACCAACAACAATTGAAACTTGGCACAGGATCTAACACTTCACCACTGTATTAAAATGGTGAAAAAAAAAGTTCTGGCTGAAATTGGGCAATTTCTCAACAGCTGCTAAGTTCACGGTAATATGTTTAAATCCTCCACTAAGCAAAAGCCTGCCACAATCTTTAATAAACAGCATAAGCCGAAAATTGTTGAACATGCAGGAAATGGTTTATAGAATTATGGATCTAGACCACCATACACGACAGTGACCTCAGCTGCTCAGCTGCCCTAGGAAAGCTTCCTCTAAACACTCATCCCTGGCATAACTTTCGCTTGGAAGACTCCCCGGGGGGAGGTTGAATGGTCGGTGTTGAAGGCTTGGCACTCGGAGCATGTGCATTTTTTTTTATTGTGTTCCACTTAGTTTGGATATTCTTTCCTCTCCATGACTATATGAGCTCAGCAGGAGGCTAACTCTTTTTTGACAAGGAGAGAAAATAAGAAACATACAAACATTGAAGAGTGATGACAGAAAATGACCATCGAGTCTTCCCTATTTATTAATGTATCTATCTATCAATGTATCTATCTATCTATCTATCTATCTATCTATCTATCTATCTATCTATCTATTTACTTTGCTTTTTTGTTGTTTCTTTCCCCCTTTTTGTCTCAGTACAGATCTATGTTAGTCCTAAACATTTTTAAATTTACTTACTGTTGCCTAACTTTCTACCTCTGCTTGAAGCCTGTTCTAATACTTTATAAGTTTCATTTTGAACTTTCCTTCTCTTAGTTTGAGGTGATCATGTCCCCGTGCTCTTGATCTTAGCTTCATATTGACTATACTGCCCTCTTGAACCTTATTTACACCCTTCATGTATTTAAAACTTTCAGTCATGTCTCCCCTATCCTTTCTTTCCACCAAACTGTACATATCAAGTTGCTGAAGTCTCTCCTGATGGGTTTCATCATTTCACCATTTTTGTTGATCTTATCTCATAAATATCTTTTTTAAAGATATTCTGGAGGTCTGAATAAGTGCATACGGTACTCCAACTAAGGAATACAATGAAATACTATATTCTTGAAACCAGTGAGAGGTAAGGTTGCACTACTATGATAATTCAAGGGTAGAAATTTAGATGATAACAAATGGCCAATGGTGACTCCGTGGTGCATGATACATAAAATTTTTGTTGGACTCTTTGTTTGTTGGACTTTGTTGTTAGTAAACCCTCGCTTTGCTCTTTCCATCACTAAATATAGCTCATAGTGTTCAGGAGGCTGTACTTGTGTACATGAAATAGGCATTGTTTTCTTCTTACCAGTTTCAGACAGCAGCTTGGTAGCTTCCAAGACTTTCTCAGTGTAAACGCCCGCCTCATAGTTCTCCATCTCTGCATTTATAATATGGATTACTCTGGCAGCACGACCACGGATTGCTCCTGCCGTTCTGTCCAGGGTGTCGACATCTCCTTCTTGTAGTGCAATGACACACTTGTTAACGTCCTCCAGTATATGGTTCTCTGTAGAGAAAAAAATTAAGAATTAAAGTTCTATGGAGCACTATTGAACTACAAGACGACATTCTATGTCAGAATGTTGTTTTTTTATGTATGCCGACGTAGAAAATCAATATTAGCAATGGCTGTAAGATCACATTCATAACTGAGGGGTTTAAAACTTGAAGCTCCAAAACGCTCAAAATCCAAAATCCCATTTATTTCAGTGGTGGCTGTTCATATATGAGTGCTCAGGCACCTGAAGTGGATGCCTGATGTTCCAAAACCTACATGGGATATTTTAGAGGCAGACGTAAATAGGAACACCTAAAATATGTGCTTTTTTGCGCATTTTTTCAGGCTTTTTTTGCAAGCATTTTTAGCATGTAAGAATTCATCTCCTCTACCCAATGCTTTCCATTGACTAAACAAAATTGCCTGAAGCTTGAATGCACATACAAAAAAAAGCGTAAAAAGCTTAAAAAAAATACACATCATTATTTAATCTGGATATCATTTATGTACTACTTTAAAAGTGAAGCGTTTTTTTGCTGAACTGTATTTTTTTTTACCATTTGTTTTATTTTTTATTATTAAGAATTAGAATAAATGGTAAAGCAATCGTTACAAGTATGCTCATATTTTGAAGTATTACATATGAAACATAAAATAGTGACATAATAACAAAAGCACACAAAAAAAAAAAAACAAAACAAAAAAAAACAACATTAAAACATGACCTTCACATACACTATATTACCAAAAGTATTGGGATGCCTGCCTTAACACGCACATGAACTTTAATGGCATCCCCGTCTTAGTCTGTAGGGTTCAATATTGAGTTGGCTCACCCTTTGCAGCTATAACAGCTTTAACCCTTCTGGGAAGGCTGTGCACAAGGTTTAGGACTATGTCTAAGAAAGTGTTTGACCATTTTTCCAGAAGAGCATTTGTGAGGTAAGGCACTGATGTGGACGAGAAGGCCTGGCTCGCAGTCTCCGCTCTAATTCATCCAAAAGGTGTTGAGGTCAGGACTTTGTGCAGGCCAGTCAAGTTCCTCCACCCTAAACTCGCTCATCAATGTCTTTATGGACCTTGTTTGTGCACAGTCATGTTGGAACGGGAAGGGGCCATCCCCAAACTGTTCCCACATAGTTGGGAGCATGAAATTGTCCAAAATGTCTTGGTATGCTGATGCCTTAAGAGTTCCCTTCACTGAAACTAAGGGGCCAAGACCAACCACTGAAAAACAACCTCAAACCATAATCCCCCTCCACCAAATGATTTGAACCAGTGCGCCAATGTAATAGGTTTCCTACTTAGTGACAATTCCTCCAACACAGGGGGGTTGCTTCTGGCTGGAGTTTATGCTGTCTCGATGTTGTCATGTACTATCTATGGAGGACTTTTTGGGAGTCATCCCAGTGGTCTAAACAAGCTGAGGAACTTATATTGGCCCTTATGGCCTGTGAGCATTGAGTTAACGAAAATTATTGATTTTGGTCCTTTCCTCATTGAAGCATGAAATTCAGTTTTTTGTCTAACTGGTGCTGATTAAGATAACTATAGAAGAAGGAGATACCTTTGGGCATGCTAGAGAACTTACTCGTGAGAAAGCTCCAAATCTTTTGGGGTACTTCATCTTGGTGTAGCGAGTTTGTAAGCCTAAAATGTTTAATTTGGGTGATTCTGTATAGGTCAGCAATGTCCCCTTCCTTCATATTAAAATGTACCCCTCTCTTTGTCCATTTTTGAGTTGACAAGTATGGGATCAAATGTTCATAGGTTCTCATATGTATAGGTATATTTTTCCTGTAAGAACTATCAGTGGTGATTTTAATTCTGTATAGCAATGTCCAAGCAGATAAGATTACCTGAATAGTCAGATATGTGATATAAGAGGTTTATGGTGTAAACATAAGGCTATCAATAAGGCAAAAATATCATGTCCAGGAGTAACCTCCCTTTCCACATCCGCCCAAAGATTGTCTTCTTGACAGGAAAGCCAGTAACGGAGTTGACCCAGAGGTGCTGCCTGGTAGTAGGCCTGTGCGTTGTTTGCTTGTGTATAAGATTGGTATAGGAACCCGGGTTTTATTCCCGTCCAAATAAATTTCCGCAGCAAAGCAGATAACCATGAGAAAAATTGTGTGGAGATGGGAACAGAATGTGATATAAAATAGTAAACTAGTTTAGGCAAAATCTGCATTTTTTTAGGCTGTAATTCTCCTTATCCAAGAAATATGACTTTTACCTGTTTGATTCCAAACAGTGAAATTTGGTCAAGAAGCTTAGGGAAGTTTACAGAGTCCAAATTATATATCAGGGAGGTTAACTGTATGCCCAGACATGTGATAGATGGAGAGTCCCAGTTGCATAAAATTATAGATTTTAAAAAGCTACATTGAGGAGGGGGGGTACGCCCACCGGGAGAGCATAACACTTAGCTGTGTTTACCTTGTAATATGAGATTTTTCCGAACCATGACAACACTTCTAGAACTGCTATGACAGAAGTGTCGGGCTTGGATAGTGTCAATATAATGTCACCCGCAAACAAACTCAGTTTGCGTTCTCTTTTGCCAATTCAAATTCCCAGTATGAAGGTGTGAGCCTTATAATCTCTGTCAAGGGTTCAATGGTCAGGAAAACAATTATAGGAGAAAGGGGGCATCCCTGCCATGTCCTGCCCATCAGTTAAAATTTGGTGAACAGCCTTTAACACAATCACTTTGCTCTAACACTAATAATAGTGGAGTAACCTCCATTAATATATTGGCAATTATTTTAGCATAGATCTTCAGATCCAAGTTCAGTAGAGATATGGGCTGAAAGTTTTGTGGGATAGAAGCGTCTTTCCCTGGTTTTGGAAGGGTCATTATTATGACTTGGGGCATCTTCTTAGGAAGGGAATCCAAAGCTGCTGCTTCATTGAAAATTTTGTTAGGTGGAAAACAAGGACCTCAGCAAAGGCTGTATAGTATTTGGCTGAAAAACCGTCACCACCAGGAGATTTATGTAATGGCAACCCTTTTATAATTGTCAATACTTCATCAATATCAGTTGTATTATTGGGTTGTTGGAGAAACTCTTCAGCTACAGTGGGGAGATGTAGACGTTTAAGAAAGTCTGTTATATCTGCCTCAGATGCTGGGTAAGTATCAGAACCTTTATTAAGTTGGTAGTATTCCCCAAGTGCATTTGCTCTTTCTTGCAGATTGTAATAAGTAGAGTTTTTCTTGTAGTGTTTAAGGGTTGGTAGCTTAGTTCTCGCTTGACACTGTATTGTTTTAATTACTTTGCTAAGACTTTGCCTGTTTATTGCTTTGGGAGTAATGAGATAGTTTCAAGTGTTTAAGATCTTTGGCATAGTCCGACATTAAAGCCTGCCAAAGTTCCTCTCTATAGGCAGCAAGGCACGGTGGAAGAGCAGCTGAGGCAGAGTGGGCTTTCTTATGTTGGCCCTCCAATTCAGCTATCTCTATGTGTAATTATGATATGCTAAGCAGCCTTTGTTTCCTTTCCTGAGAGACCAATTGTATTAATACACCTCTTATAAATGCCTTATGGGCACACCATACCGTGGTGGAGGAACTATTTCCATCTTTATTAAGAATGAAAAATTCCTTCATTTTACCCACTAGCTCTGGTCTATGTTGAGAATGGTACAGAAGAAATGTGTAATTACACCACAATGCAGTATTGGAACCTTTCTGCAAGTCCACGATATCTTATGGTATCGGAGCATGGTCAGACCATGTGATATTGTGGATGCACACTTAGACATACGCTGCAATAAATCTTTATCCATGAGAAAGAAATCAATCCTAGAATAGCTATTATGCACAGGAGAATAGCAGGTAAAATCTTCTCTGTGGTATGAAGGCAGTGCCAGGGATCATAAAGTTCCTCCTTAAAGCAGAGTGGGCCTAAATCCTGTCGTCTCCTCATAGCACTAGAAGAGGAATCCATATGAGCATTCAACACTATATTATAATCACCACAAATTATGATATTGCCCTTCTGCATTTGCTTAGCTAGTTGTAACACTTTACTGAAAAACTTCATAGGGCATTTGTTAGGATACAAGTTCACTAGAGCATATTTATTATTGTTGAACTCAGCCACTAATATGATATATCCACCTTGATCGCCAATACGTTTGTCAGTTAAGGTAAAAGCAACAGAGTCCTTTATGGCTACTAAAACTCCATTACGCTTGGTAGGAGCATTAGCTGTGTAGAGAAATGTCATATAGGAGCATTTAGGTGCCTTGACATGAGCAAAGTGTGTCTCCTGGACACAAAGGATGTTTCATTGCTGAGACATGGCTTCCTTCCATAATGCTGTGCATTTAAAAGGACTATTCAGTCCTCACGCATTAAAAGACATCAGTTTAAGTGAAATAAGAAACATATGAATTACCACTTTATCATCTGGTAGTGGAGTCATAAAAGTCTGGAATTGGTGGATTGGAAGAAGATGGAAACCTGAAACTTAAGTGCAGAACCAGATGTACTTCCATAATAGTCATAGGACACAGAAAACAACAATATACAAAACTGCCACGAGTTCTTGTGAGCTGCCTTAAGAGATTTGAATACAGGAGTACCCTGTAAATAAACATAGGCGGTAGAATCATAACGTTCAGCCGCACAACAGGAAATATAACTTGTAAAGTACCATATAATGAAAACAATGCAAGCCACTTATTATAGAAGCTCACAGCATAATTCTCCAGATGTAATGCCATGACAAGGACATCATCCACGGGTGTTGTGCCACTGCGTGGGGTTCCTGGCTGCTGGAGGTGCGTTAGACTTGCCATCCTCATTGTTCGGTAACAGGCCCCAATTGTGCAGAAGCTCCAGTCCCTTCTCCAGAGACATCACAGAGAAAGATATGTTGTTTCTTTCTACAATTAGTTTGACTGGAAACCCACACTTATAAATTATCCTATAGGCACGTAAGTTTTTAATGATAGCAACTAGGTTGTTCCTGACCATCATAGTAGCCTGCAACAGGTCTGCATTAGGGTCAGGTAAGGAAGATTGTTGCTTTGAAAAACACATTAGCTGGTCCTTGATGTGATAAAAGTGGATCCTCACTATGATGTCTCCAGGAACTCTTTCAGGAAGGTGAGCGGGTTTGGGCAGCCTGTAAGCCCTGTCAATAGTGGCATCATTGGGAGTCAGAGTCAGATCCAACTTTCATTTTTGTAAATAAGGACGGAGGTCTGCTGCTTCAATAGATTCTGGGGTCCCAATAAACTTGATATTGTTCCTCCGGGATCTATCCTCCATATCGGCCACTTTAAGTTATCTCAGGCCATCCCTGTTTATTCTTTTGCCCATCACGGCCAGCTGGGTCCCCGCTGTCTCCTCTGTCCTTGGAGCCGTTTGATGCCCATGTACTGCTGCCGTAAGTAGCTGTGTCCCTCCCGAAGCCGCAGAGCTCTTTCCTCACACTACCATGTGCTCCGGCTGCCATGTCCGCCCCCGCTGTACTGTATTTTTGTGCCTCATCATAGCACAGCTGATGATAGTCAGGTTTAGAGTTAGATAATAAGGTTGTGTTTGCAGTAGTAGAGATTTTGTGGGGGAGATTTTCCTGCTAGACATGTGTAATTCATTTAGTTACTAATCGAAATTTAGACAAATCACAATACTAACAAGTTTCAACAAATCTGAAATAAATTGTAATGAAACAATGGATTTATTCTTATTCATTCATTTAAAGTGGTTGTCAACCCGTGACAACCACTTTAACCTACAGGTAAGCCTGTAATAAGGCTTACCTGTAGGTTCCCTGCATATCTTCTAAACCTGCACGGTTTAGGAGATATACAGTGTACTGCCATTGCCAATGTCATTCGGCACATGTGCAGTGAAGAAAAGGCCCGCTGTGCTGTTTCTTCACTTCATTCGTGCCGTGACTGGCGGCTCCCGCGCATGCCAGTCACAGAGCCGGAGGGAAGAGGGGCTGAAGATGGACGTTGCCAGCACAGGAGACATTGTGGACATCGCAGGTTTTGTTTGCAGGTACGTGACACATAATGGGCTACTATGCGATGCATAGTAGCCCATTATACTTTTACTTAGCAGGGGAATATAGAGGAAGTAAACCTCATCAGGGTTTACTTCCTCTTTAATTTGGGTGTTTGAAGCATCCAAGGTAATGTAACAACATAATGAATCATTCGGATTGATTTGGATCCATTTTGTTTTATGTTGCATTAACATTTTTCATTATTATAAAAAAATACACTAAGTATGAAATGGAAACATATTGCAAAAATGGTATAAAAGTGAAATAAGATTCCCACTTATTGGGTTTAAGTTGGATGGTGGTGGATCCATCAGAATCTCCGAATCATCACATAATGAATACATCCAAAATGAATTTCATTCCATTCGTTATGTTATGATTCAGAGATTCTGAGGGATCCACCTCCATCCAGCCCAAATAGAGTGCATATGTAATCTCCCAAAATAACAAATTAACACGTTAAGACGAATATAGCCAATCTTTTAAAATAACTTCTGAAATACAAATCGATTCAGAACAATGATTATAAATGAATCCAAATATACAAAACTAATCCGAATATGTGAAACAAATTCCAAAAACAAATCATTCTAACATAATCAATATGACGAAACGAAATGATTAACTTAACAAACAAATCTGGAACCAAATAATTTTTTCCGTCATACACATCTCTTTTCCTACCTTGAGAATTCAACAGAAAATTTAAAGAAATCTCTCCATAGTGATGCAAAGCCCTCTTAGACAGTTGTCACCAGAAATAGTGTTCCCATTATAATATTTCTCCATATGGGGACAAAACACCCTCCACACTCTTTACAAAACTTAAAAAAAACATTTGTATAGCTGTCGACTCTTTTTTATTAATAATAATATTAATAATTTTATTATAATATATATACATTTAGAAAGCAAAAAGTATATTGCAGTTAAACCACCCACCCCTACCCTAAAGTACCCCCAGCCACAAGATTGCAATTTGAAAACTATTCGGGTGACTGTTGAACTACTGCACATTAATATTATGCATTCTTATTTTCAACTAGTAAGTGAAGCTCTCATTTTTTCACACACTTACCCAGTGTGTTCCCATGCTCCCAGCATGGCATGATTTTACAGAGCTCAATAGTTCAAGGTGAGAGTTAGGGCCTGTGTTGATGGGCTTTGGGCTTATGTTGATGGCATCAGTTTGACATCAGTTTGAAGGGCTTTGTTGGTCATTTTATAGAAAGCTGTGTTATAAATTTTGTGTCTCTTGGAAAACAGTTTTATGTGACAGGAGAATCCAATAGCTTTGACCCATCATGAAGGGAACAGGCAGGTGGTGTGGGTCATTATGGCTTAGCTTTGAACTTTGATTGTCTAAAAAACAGGTGGCATAACAGAAATGGTTCAAATGTTTTATGGACTTTGGAAAGTGAAAGTTTGGAAAAGCTGAAGAACAACTCTCTACCTCCCTTCTTAAAGGGGCAGGACCTACTCATACATCAACACCCCCCACCCCACCTTAGGAGCAAAACCCAGCTTCATATTAGGAAATAAAAATTTGTAGAACATCTTTGGAAAACACAGCTACTTAGCAACCAGCTTCAGCCCAGGAATGAGTGATATCACAATCTTTCTGGTATAGTCCTGGGAATGGGTAGGAGTCTCAATTCCTGTGAAAGGATGCTCCTCCAAAGTGACCTTCTGGTAATGCTTGGGATTCTTGTTGGAAGGATTGTGACATTGTGGAAGCTGGGTAGAAGGCTGGTATAATTCCTAACAGTTTATAACAGAGTTTTTGCCAGGTATAATTTGGCATTTTGTCACGGGCAAGGTGAGGGACTGAAGTAATAAGCAGACTGCTTTTAAGTGCAAGATTAACTTTACAACCAAACTCTATGGTTCCTTTTAACATAGGCAGGAAAAAAAAAAGCATGTCAGGCTACAATACTTGAAAGACGAAAAAAAGAAAACTGTGCACAGAGAACTCGCAAGCTGCTAACACTTCCCTAGACCAATCGTGAAAAACAATAAAAAAAAAAAAGTGTAGCGATATATATAAATTGGTAAGACAAAACAAATTACCATAAATAACATATGATCTGAAAGAGTGCACTGTGACTCTGATTATATAAAACAGGTAATTGAATGAATAAACAAAATACAGTGTCGCACATTAACCACTTGCTGACCGCAGTCTGACGGTGGCAAGATGGCATGATATCGCAAACCGCCGTCATATGACGGCGGCTGCAAGATCCTGCATTGTGAGCGCGCGCCGCCGGAGGCGCGCTCACTGTGTTCCGGGGGAGCCAGGGAGCGGGTAGGGCAGACTCGATCACCGCCGGCTACCCGTGATGGCCCCCCCCCGCAGTGAAAGAATGGAGGTCCATGTATGTAAACACGGATCTCCGTTCTGACAGAGGGGGAAGGGCTGTGATCACAGGCTTCCTGTATATGGAAGCCGTGATCACTCCCCTCCCCCTGCCAGCCCAGCCCACACACAGTTAGAACACAGTGAGGGAACACAGTTAACCCTTAGAGCACCCCCTGCAGGTTAACCCCTTCACTGCCAATGGCACTTATTGGCCGCCATTACTAGTAAAAAATCAAAAGAAATAAATAAAAACCCCAGAAATGAATTCTCATCATCCATAAACACGTCAACTTTTTCAATAAACGGCGATTGCGATTTTTTTTTTTACCGAAAATATGAAGAAGAATATAAATCAACCAAAACCGATCTCGTATCTTCACAGCATAGACAATTGCCTTCAGATGACCCCCAAAGATAAAAGTCTAAGGGGGTCAGATCGGGAGACCTTGGGGGCCATTCAACTGGCCCACGACGACCAATCCATTTTCCAGGAAACTGTTCATCTAGGAATGCTCGGACCTGACACCCATAATGTGGTGGTGCACCATCTTGCTGGAACTATGATGTCGGTGATAGGGAATTGCTGCCCATCAAGTCGGCTTTGGAGGAATGGCGGTACCTCCTGGAAGGAGCAGCTCACCCGGTATTGGTTTTTACTGACCATAAAAACCATAAAAAAACCATATGCTGTGAAGATACGAGATGTGCAGCACCTGAAACTACGGATACTGGAAGCCTGTGCTAGCATTTCTCCTGCGGTGTTGCTATCAGTGTGTGAAGAGTGGGAGAAGAGGGTTGCATTGACAATCCAACACAATGGGCAGCACATTGAACACATTTTATAAGTGGTCAGAAACTTGTAAATAACTCATGAAAGAATAAAGGTACGTTAAAACCAAGCACACCATTGTTTTTCTTGTGAAATTCCCAATAAGTTTGATGTGTCACATGACCCTCTTCCTATTGAAAAAACAAAAGTTGGATTCAAAATGGCCGACTTCAAAATGGCCGCCATGGTCACCACCCATCTTGAAAAGTTTCCCCCCTCACATATACTAATGTGCCACAAACAGGAAGTTAATATCACCAACCATTCCCATTTTATTAAGGTGTATCCATATAAATGGCCAGCCCTGTATATCCTGCTGTCTGAGCTAGACGGAATGACAGACTCCATAACCAGATCACTCCACTAGGGATTACCACCTGGGAACTGTTCCCAAACAAGCTCTACTGACCCATGCTGCTGTACAGCACATGTGTCCCATCCATCGGATAAGCATCCAATCTTACCATTTCACATGTACATCACTTTATTACTGCATTGACATACAGTATCTCACAAAAGTGAGTACACCCCTCACATTTTTGTAAATATTTTATTCTTTTTTTCATGTGATAACATTGAACAAATGACACTTTGCTACAATGTAAAGTAGTGAGCGTACAGCTTGTATAACAGTGGGAATTTACTTTCCCCTCAAGATAACTCAACACACAGCCATTAATATCTAAACCGCTGGCAACAAAAGTGAGTACACCCTTAATTGAAAATGTCTAAATTGGGCCCAATATTTTATGTGGCCACCATTATTTTCCAGCACTGCCTTAACCCTCTTGGGCATGGAGTTCACCAGAGCTTCACAGGTTGCCACTGGAGTCCTCTTCCACTCCTCCATGATGACATCACAGAGCTGGTGAATGTTAGAGACCTTGCGCTCCTCCACCTTCCATTTGAGGATGCCCCACAGATGCTCAATAGGGTTTAGGTCTGGAGACATGCTTGGCTAGTCCATCACCTTTACCCTCAGCTTCTTTAGCAAGGCAGTGGTCGTCCTTGAGGTGTGTTTGGGGTCATTATCATGTTGGAATACTGCCCTGTGAAGGGAGGGGATCATGCTCTGCTCAATGAACTGTAGCTCCCAGTGCCAACAGCACTCATGCAGCCTCATTTCACTGCATTTGGAGCAAGATTTTGTGACTAATCTCTTTGCCAACACATCCTATTTCACCTTGAAGGAACTCAAGAAGTTTTGATCTTCATTTATAAACTTTTGATTGTTTACACTTATATATATACTTTTTGCACTATACTACGTGGAGTCACTAGCCATAGTGACTTCATGCGATACTAATTTGCACTTTAATGTGCGACACTTTATTTTGTTTATTTATCCAATTACATGTTTTATATATTCAGAGTCACAGTGCACTCTTTCAGATCATATATTATTTATGGTAATTTGTTTTGTCTTATCAATTTATACTGTATATAGTGCTACACGTTTTTTATTTTATCAGGCTACAATACTTATCATTAATCTAGAGATGCCCACTGCAGTACTTTCAGTCAGGTCTACTTTATTTAACCCAAAAGAGGACATACTATTAAACATGTGCAATTTGTTTAGTTACAAATTGAAATTCATGTGAAATTTACGTGATCCGGAAATTCGGATGATCTCCGACTTACAATAGTAACAATTTCAACTGCTCTGAAATAAATTATAACAAAAACAACAAATTAATTGGTATTAATTTGTTTCATTCGTCTGATATGATGCATTAGTTTGGTCCTTTTGTTAATGTTTGAAGCATCGAAAATAACATAACGAGGGGGCGCATGCGTGGTGCAATGCGAGGCAGATGCTCAGCCTAATAGCTCCACCATTCTCATCTGGAAAAATGGCTCTTCCAGGGGACTTAAGCCCTAAAACTCCAAAGAAAACATGCTCAACCCCTGGACACAAGCCCCGTGCATGCCTGGGAGCAAGAAATCGCATAACCGCCATTCACAGGGCAACCTCACTTCATATTTACTCCTCTCTCAGGAGAAGCCCAGAATGTCCCAAAATGGCTACTGCAGGACAAGGCTCCTCTTCACCAAACTGTGAGTACACGTCCATACAAGCACAATCTGCCAGTCTCACTAAAGCGGATCTGGATGATAGTCTGGCAACTATTTATGAAAAGCTGGCCAATAAAATATACAACGAGATTAGCAAATCTACATCTGCTCTATCCCAAGAAATATCAGCTCTGGGCAGCTGCACAGATTTGATTGAAACAAAACAAATTAACTTTGGCACACAATGATCTAAGGAAAGACATTGAATTATTATCAGAAATTGCTTCATTTGCACAGACACAAATAGAAGACTTAGATAACAGAAACAGAAGAAACAATCTCTGCATTTGCTGCGTTCCAGAATCCGTGACAGAATTAATGCCAGCTATCCTAAAATTCTTTCATTCACTTATTCCAGACAAAGGGGACGATACGTTCACATGTGACAGGATCCACAGAGCATTTCGCCCTAAACTACCAGCAGACAAACCACCAAGGGATATAGTTCTTTGCTTGAAGGATTTCTTAATAAAAGAAGACATCCTTAGGGCTTCCAGAAACACCCCTAATGTCAACCTAGATGGAACAAAAATGCAAATATTTCTGGATATTTCTCCCGCTACCTTAGAGAGAAGTAGAAATATGAGAGAAGTCACCTCTGTTCTGCAGAATGCTAGGATCTGCTACAGATGGGGTTTCCCCTTCAAATGATCAGTTCCCCATAATGACACTGTGTACACAGTTTATAACCTAGCAGAAGGTAAAGACCTCCTTATTAAGCTGGGTTTACTCGATCCTGAGCCATCTCTACGTCTCCATACAACCCCAAGGCCTTCACCTATCTGGTCTACTCCTGCCTCCTGCCGAGATCAAAGAAGAAACAGAAAATCGTTTGGTGAGCAGTTAGCCTGACCAACCTTCTTTAAATATATCAGCTCTACAGTTCCTGCATTTTATCTGACCCATAAACTAGGTTTAAGATGTCCTGCACACGCCATCTAATGGACAGATTTAAATTTACATCTCATTACACACTTACTCCAGCACATAGATTTCTTCACTCATCACAGCTCATTCAGGGGAGCTACTTCTCATCTGTTTAAGACCTAGCTGCTTCAGCATACTACAAGCCCTTTGAGTGATTACATTCTCCTGCCTGATGCGTCTATCAAATACAGCTTCTCTGTGGGAAGTAAAGAGGAGTTGGGAGGGGAGGGAGGAAGGGGACATAGAATAAGACTGAAGTTATCACTATATTAAAGTCTCTTTTCTGGATCAGTTCTCATAACTTCCCCTCTTTCAGGTTCTCAGCTCCACCTGGTGGGCGGCTCATGTGTTGTGGCCCCTATAGTTCTGTAGACTATCCTTTCAAGAGGACCATATATACACAATAAAAAAAAAAAAGAAATGTGGGAGTACCCCACACACACATGGACGTTTATCCGCACACCACAAGATAACCAAAGAGGTTTTTTGTAAAAAACTATATTTTATTACAATATTTTTTAAAAGACAAAACACATTGTTTCTATTATAAAATCAATATATCTCTGTTTAGATCTAGATAACTCCAGGTCTATAATTGATAAGCATATACCCAACAACAGTAATACCAGCTACCAGCACAACCATGGTGTGTATGCATAAAAGTTGCAATAGGTCAACGTGTTTCGCCTCAGGCTTCTTCAGGACCTTATCACAGCATGGGTGTAGGTTGCCGGGATAGCTTGACGGAAAGAAAAGAAAAAACAATATTAACATTACTAAAACATTTAAAGATTCTGTCTATACATTAGGTACTAGTTAGTATAAATTGCATGTATACTTCAATAGTGCTTACATATGGCTTGATGCGGTCAGAGAGAACACTCATGGGGGCGGACACAGGGGATTCTCATACCCCAGGTCTCCAGGTCTTGTTTTTTTTTCTTTTTTTAAAAATGAAGGTAACATATTTTGGGTTGGCTCTATGGTGACATATAGGAATGGGAAGGTGGTTAACACCTTGCAGCTTTATACGTATATATATATGTTTATAGAATTATACCCTGAATTTTACCCAGTCAGGACCTGGGGTATGAGAATCCCCAAATCCCCAAAAACTACCGCCCTATATTGGTTCTTAACAATGATATAAATATTTTTGGCCGTCTTTTAGCTGACAGACTTGCTAAGGTAATTACATCCCAAGTTCATATGGACCAAACTGGTTTTATGCCCAATAGATTAATCACTGACAACATCAGACTAGTAACTAATATCATCCAAGATTCAAACCTATCCTCACGCCCTCTTTGCCTCCTTATCCTAGACATTAACAAAGCATTTGACAGTGTTAGCTGGCCCTATCTGAACTTTCTAAATTTGGCATCTCGGATAAATTCTTTCACAGCTTTAAAGCACTTTATCATCTCCCCTAGACCAGAATTAGACTTCCAGGCATCAATTCTGATTTTTTTTTTGCGTTATTTAGGGGTACTAGGCAAGGCTGTCCCCTCTCTCCACTGTTATTTGCCCTAGCAATGGAGCCAGTGCCATGGGTGATCAGAAATAATGTCAACATCAAAGGATATGTCAAAGGTCATAAGGAATAAGTTTGTATGCTGATGATGCGATTCTCTTTTTGCCTGACCCAGTTATCTCCTTGCCCAATTTATTAAAGGAACTCAGTCACTTATACCAACTCTCGGGGTTAGGAATTAATTAGTCAAAATGCTCAATCTTACCCATCAACCTGTCTACAGAAGTATCCTCAATACTAAAAAAGAAACTTTTCCTTTATATGGTGCGCCCAGTCTTTCCACTACCTAGACGTACACATTAACGCCCAATTCAAATCTCTGTACCACTCTAATTATCTACAATTGTTCTCACAACTCATCAACATCTGGTGATCATATCACATCTCCTTCCTAGGTAGATTATGTGCTATAAAAATGACCATACTTCCCAAACTCCTCTTCTATTTTCGTTCCCTTCTGATCAATATCCCAAAAAACAAATTAGAATCGTTACAAAAAGACATTAATAAATGTATCTGGTCTAATAAGAAACCTAGATGTAGCACTATTTTAATGTACAGACCACATTCAAAAGAAGGCCTCCGCCTACCCAATATCTATACTACCTAGCAACTAGACTCACGCATCTCACACAGTCTACAGATATACCTTAGTCATCATTTGAAACAACATCCATACTCCCTTTTTTTTTTTCAAGGGATATTATGGTCCAAAAATGTCAAAACCAGAACAATCCGGTCCCGCAATTGCATTGTTGCTCAGCTATATCAATTATGGCTTAAATATAAAGATTTGTTTAACTTAATCTCCTCCACCCCTCCTTTAGCTTCCTATGTAGAAGATCCCAGCCTTTCTCTAATATTTAAAGATAGGTCGGCCTATACTCCTTGGCTACATTAGAACTTATCAAGCCTACTTTCTTTTATGGAAAATGGAAGATTTTTACCATTTGAAAAAAATGGCATCTAAATACAAATCAGCTGAAGCTCTGGAATCAAAATATACCCTAATTAAATAGTTCTTCACAAATATTTTCTCTCTCAACCTCTCACCCCCTTTTACACTTTTAGAGCAATTGTGTATTAACTCACCAAGAGGTCTAATCTCAATATAAATATTTAAACAAATCAATCCAACCTGTTAAAACTCCTGCAATGACCAAATGGGAATTGAACCTTAATTGTCCTATATCCTTCAAGGACTGGCATGCCATGATCAACAATTTCAACGGCCTTCAAAGAAACACCCACAAAACTATTCATCAGGTGGTATATGACCCCTGCTAAAATCCACCTCTTCTACCCTTCTGTCTCTCATTTTCTGGCCATGCAGCTACCTTAATCCCATTTGGCATCTTGCCTCAAACAAAATTTCCCAAATTACAAACAAATCAATCATTCTTACACCTCATATTTGCATATTTTATCAGACTATACCCGATATACCAGTCCCCTGCTTTACACACCCTTTTTAGCGCTATACAGTGGATGATAGCATGTAATTGGCAATCACCTAACCTTTCTTGCCCTCAGGTTTTATCCAGATTAGATATGGTTAGACTCACTGAACCTATTCACCAAACAATTCAAGATAACTTGCAAATCTATAATGAAAAATGGTCTTACTGGGAGAGAGATGCAACTCCGCATTTGATTTACATAATCACCACAATATGTTTTTATGATAACATTTATTCATACTTGCATCAGGTTCTTTACTTTTACTTTTTTATCGTAAATTGTGTTTGACTTATCTTTTAATATATTGTATGTCAACACTTTTGTCTAACCTGATCTTGATTCCATTATGCAATGAGTACTTACTATTCTTGTCAAAGTCTCACTGTAAGGTACCCATCGCTTGTATATTATTATGACCTTTCAATAAAAAGTTTGTAAAAAAAAAAAGAAAATAACGTAACGACATGACTAATGATCCAAATTGATTTGGATCCATTGGTCCCGCATGCACGCAAACCATGATCGTCCCACATATGTGAGGTATTGCCGCGAACGTCGGATCATGGGCAGTAATTGTAGAATTAGACCTGCTCTGTATATCTAAAATGGTAACCTGTAAGGGCCCTTTCACATGGGCTTTCCATGTAAAGGGTCCATTTTTGTTCAGCGAGGATCGCGCCGCTGATCCCCGCTGAGCCGACGGATGACAGATTCGTCTCTGCTCACTGAGCAGAGATGGATCTGTCAGAGCGCTGCTCTCCTCTATGGAGATCGGATGAAAACGGACCGCCTGTCTTTTTTAATCCGATCCGCTCCAATCCGATTCCACAGACGGGTGGAAAATAGGGTTTCCCTCTGTCTGTATTTCACGTACAGGATCGGATTGGAGAGCGGCGGATATCAGTGGACATGTCACCGCTGACATCCGCCCCTCCATAGGGCTGCATGGAGCGTTCATTCAGGTCCACCTGAAAAACAGACAGGAGGACCTGAACGGAAAGCCATGTGAAAGGGTCCTAAAGGCTTTTAAAGCATCGTCTTTGGATATAAAAATTTACATTGTTTGTCGCTGTTGTGCGGGCATGCGTAATTTTAAAGCATGACATGTGTGGTATCTATTTACGCAGCATGACAGCTTCTTTTATATTTTACAAAAAAGTTGCGTTATTTATTATGTTTTTTTTTGCATCGGGGCCTTGAGAAGGATACTGAGCATGGGCATTTGAACCCTGAGTTGGGCTTTAAGAGATAAGATATCAGCAACATAGAGTGGGCAATATTTTCAATACATTATCCAACTTATGGACTTGCATTGCGACAAAGAGCTGGAACCCACAACCATTGTCTAGCAATCAAATGCAGAAAGCAGAGCCTGAGAATGCATTGAACAAATAAGGCTGCCTCCCTGTACATACTGTATATAATTACAGGCTAATTGCAAAAAGCAAACGCACATTGATGAAAATAGATTCGGGACCAGCTAACCAGAACCCGCCTAAATAACCGGATTTAGAGTATCAGCATTGGAGACAAAACAAGGTTTATATAAATAATATCTTTATTTATACTAGTTAAAAATAGGTTTATAAAAACAAAGACAGACCAGATCTGCCAGGTCAAGTTTTGCTAATTACACGGCTTCCTCAGGACCCAATATGGCAAAGTAGAGCTCTACTTTGCCATATTGGGCGATGAGTAAGCCGTGTAATTGGCGAAATGTTGACCTGGCAGATTTGGTTACCGAAAGCATAAAGTTTCTATATTGCTGCTACGCTATCTTTAAACCTATTTACACACCAATAGTCTTCCAATACCTAAGTAGAGTTTCTTTGCAACATTATTCTGTGGATTGTTTGTATGCTGATATACCTTTGTTTTTATAAACCTATTTTTTTAAGTTATATAAGTAAAGATATTATTTTTTATAAACCTTGTTTTGTTTTCCATGCTGAGCCTCTAAAGTCCGGTTATTTAGGTGGGTTCTGGTCATGAATCTTTTTGCATTCTCTGGTTCGGATGTGGCTTTTAGCCAACATTTATTATTTTTTTTATTTTTTTTAAGACACGTTGATAACGTCACCTACATCATACTGGTCTCTTGTATATGGATATCTAAAATAATTAAAAAAAACTTTTCATCTCTTTTAACTACATCTATCATACATTGATGTGTCTGAGGACACCCCGGACTACAAAAAGATTTCAGGACAAAAAGTGGCGGAGCATAGTTCACTCAAAGCAGCAAAATAACAGTTTTATAACTTGCAGTTATTCTTCAATAATAAAACACAAATCTGTCATGCTGTTCAAGATGTTACCGACCAGCGGTGTCCCATTAATTAGGGAGCTTGTTTTGCCCAGAGTATTTATCCCTAAAGCTTCTCTAACAAAAAATGCCTTGGCTTTCCACGGTTGATATCATTTTAAACAGCGTTATCCAAATTTGTTCAAAACGGCAAGCGTCTGATATGATAAAATCTGGCTGGAAAACGTATTGATCGTTGCTTAGAGGGCACAGCTAATAAAATGGCCAGACTCCCTTTCCTGAGGTTGCTGTAAAATTGGACATGAAGTGAGCTCTGTGCTAAATGAGAGTAACAAGGTGGCAGGCGACCAGTGTCTATCAGCCATTCAGCCAATTGCTTTTCAGCGCTTTTGATAAAGGTCGCGGGATAAAGTAATTGAAGCCCAGAAGTCAGCATGCTTCTGATTCATTGCAACATAACGAATGACAACTCAAATAATTCCAGCGAATACCCAGCGTAATTTGCAATCTAAAGAAAATGCAGAAGAGATTGAGTTATAGATCTTAATAAATGTTTGGAGGCTTGGTTAATTATGGTTCAATATCTCCCACTCCCGCATCACTGAGTATCATAACTCAACAGCACAGTCCATTTGAGTCCACTCCAAGTTACATTGCTGATGGTTTGCAGCAATAAAGGACAGAGAGACGGCATCGGTACAAAGTTCTCCCAGTTACAGGGTAAATAAACAGTTCTTTGGATCTTCTTAGTGCATGGTCTAAGAGAGCTTTGCAATGTAGAAGAAATAGGCTTTTGTAAATAGGATTGTGGTCTTGCTGTGTCACAAGAGGTGAATTAATAGCCAATTAATAGCCTGGACAAACGCTAGAGTGGTGTAAGTCCAACCACAGATGGACAGAGCAAACAACAGGCAAGGTGACCATACTGACCAAACAGCAAGTAAGGTTATCATAAGTTAGCAGGCTTATGGTCAGATCAAGAATAAACAATCTGATCAATTACCCTCCATGCTACTCAAACTGTAACCAAAACACAAATTCTCCTTGTAACCCTAAGGCCCCTTTCACACGGACTTTCCGTTCAGGTCCGCCTGTCAGTCTTTTCAGCCAGACCCGAACGGACCCTCCATGCAGCCCTATAGAGCGATGGATGTCAGGGGAGATATGTCCGCTGACACCCGTCGCTCTCTGATCCGATCCGCTCCCCTTCCGTAAACAGTAAATGAGGAAAACCCCATTTTTCCATCCATCTGCGGATCGGATCAGATGACAACGGACAGGCAGACCTTTTGTCATCCGATTTGCCATAGCGGAGAGCGGGGGCTCTGATGGATCCATCTCTGCACCGAGGGGATCAACGGAGTGATCCCTGCTGAGCAAACAGAGTCTGTTTACGGATATGGCTGTGTGAAACCGGCTTAAAAGTAACCCTCACTATAACCCTAACATTAACGTTCACTGCAAACCATGACAAAACCCTCCCTAAAACCCCAACATTAATCCCCACACTATCCCGCCTTGAAACCTTAAAAAATATGTAAACCCAACTTTTCATATTCCTGATATGTGCCTCCTGTAAGTAAAAACAAGAAAAAAAAAATTCTCAGTGCTACCCTTCTCTGTCTAAATATAATAATATAACTGAAAATAAATGTCTACGGAATGGATAAGTGCATAGTTTACATAAACATCAGGGGCATAGACCTTCATATAAGTCCAGAATTTGCCTATGGAAGGAGACGTGGCTAGCCTCCGAAAAGCGTTCCTATTGGCTGTTCCTCCACAAGGTTTGACAGGTAGTTTCCCGACTCCTTCAAGTTCGCTCCCCAGTGTCCTTTGACACCCTCCACCATTGGAGCTGCCACAGCAGAACGGATTGATAGCCCGGCTACTGGCGGAATACACTGTAAGCTCTCCCGGGTTACACACCACTTTGAACCTGTCACCCTTGTGAGTGGAACCTTTTATGTATTTTTTAAACTAGTTTGAATAAAACTGTGCTACAATCAGGGGCCGTTCAGGTGCCTTTCTCCCCCTTCCTTCTTGTATGAAAAAGTATCCTGATCTCTTTGTATTGCTTCCTTTGTATAAAAGCCTTGATGTTCTTGTCAGTCCCTCTGCTTTTCTATTAAAAACTGACCACACTAGGAATGAGTGCACAGCGTCATCAGTTTTATGGCTGTGCTGGAAACTCGGCCTGCTCTCCTCCAATGATCAGACCTGATGAGATAAGACCAGCGTGTTGCTGTTTCTCCTCCCCTGCTCCTTATGCACCTGAGAATTTAAGGTTATGTGATCACTTATAAAAAAATAAAAAAGTGAGGTTCACTTATACTTATACACTAATCCTCACTGTAACTATAACACTAATCCTTCCTGTATTCTTAATTAGGGATAGGCCGAACACCCCCCGGTTCGGTTCGCACCAGAACATGCGAACAGGCAAAATATTTGTGCGAACATTCGAATACCGTTAAAGTCTATGGGACCCAAACATGAAAAATCAAAAGTGCTCATTTTAAGGTTTATATGCAATGTTATTGCCATAAAAAGTGTATGGGGACCCGGGTCCTGCCCTAGGGGACATGTATCAATGCAAAAAAAGGTTTTCAACCGACTGTTTTTTTCAGGAGCAGTGATTTTAATAATGCTTAAAGTGAAACAATAAAAATGAAATATTCCTTTTTATAATGTGCCTGGGGGGTCCCTTAGTCTGCCTGTAAAAGGACGCACCTCTGTGATGTTTAGAACAGTGCCAGAGCAAAATTACATTTCCAAAGGAAAAATTGTCATTTACTATCGTGGCTGTAATGTATTGGCGGCTCCAGGCAGTATACATAAACATAACTGAAAAATTTGCATAGGGTCCCCCCCCAGTCAAAATCAGGCCCTTCAGGTCTGGTTTGGATTTTAAGGGGAACTCCGCGCCAATTTTTTTAAAAACATTGACGTGTGGGCCCCCCTAAAATCCAAACCAGATCCTTATCCGACCCCCCCTCCTGAACCTTACCAGGCTACATGCCCTCAACATGGGAAGTATGGGTGCTTTGGGGCAGGGGGGGCTCTTTGCCCTCCACCCCGAAGCACCTTGTCCCCATTTTGATGGGGACAAGAGCCTCTTCCCACAACCCTGGACTGTGGTTGTGGGTGTGTGCGGGCGGGGGGCTTATCGGAATCTGCAAGTGCCCTTTAATAAGGTTGCCCCCAGATCCCTACACCCCCCCCCCATTGTGAATTAGTATCGGGTACATCGTACCCCTACTAATTCAACAAAAGTGTAAAAAAAAGAAAAAAACACAGGAGACAATTAGGGAAAAGTCCTTTATTAAAAAAGAAAAAAGAAAAATAAGTGTCCCCGTTTTAATCCATCGTCAATCACACACAGCTCCTCCTCCATGGGAGGGCTCCCACCGACTAAGGTTTGGTTTGATGTTTTATTTATAGTGAAGGGCGGGGACACCCAGTGATGTAATTGAGCAACCCACCCCTCTGACGTCACATGACGTCAGAAGGGGCGGGGTCGCCCATACCTCACCTAGTGGCTCCGCTCTGCACTATAAATAAAATGTCAAAACAAAGCCAGTGCAGACAGCAGCAGCATTCCCATGGAGGAGGAGCTGTGCCTGCCATCTGCGCACAATGCATTATGGAGCATTCTGCGGTGGCAAAGTCGCTGCGAACGCCCCATAATGTTCTAAATTTGACGAGCGGGCGAACGTTCGACTCGAACCGTGGGCCAATCCTTATTCTTAATCCTATAACACTAGCCGTGTTTGTAACCCCAACACTAACTCTCCATGTGACCCTTACACTAAAGCAGATCATAGATTGTGCAATTTTCTTTCTTTCCACTATGGGTGGAAGGAAATAAAATTGCTTGATTCCTCCATCAACACAGTCAGTGTTGATTGGGGAATCCCTTCCGCAGCCCTATTGTGTTCTGCAGGGAGCGCAAGGAGCCTTACCTGTTGACAGAACACAATGATTAATGTTTCCGGCTATAGCCAGCAGCACTAATCAGTCGGGAAGAGAATGCCCATACATCGATCGAAATGTGGGTGGTTCCTGCAGATACCATCTATATTTGCTCTTTGTATGGCTGGCTTAACCCTCTAAGTAACCCTAATACCAACACTCCCTGTAACCTAAACAAGGACTCCCCCTGTAACCCTAACACTGTCCTTCCCTGTAACTCCAACACTGACTCTTGTAACCCTAACACTAACCCTCAAAGTGCAAAATTAGTTTAGCATTCCCATCACAATTCCTACTGGGCATAGAATTGTGACCACTTAGGGCTTTACCTGCACAATCAAAGTTGTCAGGAGTGACAGGCATTATCTTACAATGATTCATTGGTATGTAAGTACTTAACATGAAATAATACAATGTTCCCTTTTCAGCTATAGGCACTATGACCGTATTTATTATCTACAGCGACCGGGAAATTGTGCAGCAACAAAGATTTGTAGTGGAGGAAAATGTAGAATAGAATTGGCCTTGGTGGACATGTAATCAAACGTCAACACCCATTCTGCTAAAGTTTAAATTAATAAAATACTTTTGCTCACCTGACTTTCTAGAGCAGAGTTTCTCAACCTTTTTCAGTCAAGGCACCATTTAAAATAATGGGCAGTCTTGAGGCACCCCATTCTAAAATGTAAACAACTATTCTAGAAGTTTTACATAATGCAGCAAATTCCACATGTAGGACACCCAACGTTGCAGGTGTTTTTTTCTTCCAAAGCAAATACACTTTTGCACACTGGTACTGACTAGTATTCCAATGTTTCTCTTCTCCCTCAATTCCTCTCCATCAGTCAGCTAATGTGACCCCAGTGCTGAGGTAGGGAGGTAGAGGGGGTGAAACAAGGATGCTGTGGAGGCAACAGGCATCCTCCTTATCAACTGACATCATTGGTTGTTAGGATGCCAGTGTCTAGAAAGTCTTAATGGTGCAGAATGAAAACCCGTGGCTTTGCATAACTAAGAGGCAGGCTTCATCCACCTGATGGCTTGTATACAGTTTTGGGAACATTTTTAGGAATTTTGCCAAGGCACCCCTGAAGAAGTCTCAAGGCACCCCAGTGTGCGCGGGCACCCTGGCTGAAAAAGGCTTCTCTAAAGAGCTCAACTTATCCGTAACACTCTGTGACTTCTGTATATTAGACAAAAATGTGAACGCAAAACCTTTTCACACCTATACAGCAATGTTGATGTCACACAAAGGAGGTATCAGATAGGGACTTACCAGAGACAGAAAGAAAGTCATCTACAGATGTGATGTCATCTACAGCCTCTGTAAGAACTCGGACCTGCTTCTCCCATTGGTCTTTAAACACATCCATATTATCCTGAGCCACTTTACTCTGGGGCCTAGCAGCCAATGTCAGTGCAGCATTGATCACCTGCAAGAAGAAAAGGCATTGAGATCCCACAACACATTACCTGTCAAACAACCATGGGTACATCTGTACAGTACACACTATGCATGTATCAAGTGATTGACCATTCCGATATGCACATGCTTCTCACGCAAGCAAGGCCAAGGGTAACAGCCCAAAGCATGGACCTTTAAAAATAAGTCTTCAATGGCAGCACCCATATGTGTATCCTAAAGAAAAAGGTAGATGTGAGGTGTGAGGAACTGGACTTCAATCTTTATTTATCTGTCAATCACGGGGCATTGGTTAGGCTTGATGACTCAACCTTAGCAGCTTTACCACAAAAGTGGAGCACCCCCCCAAGGGGCAATGGCTTCCTCAACTGGGAAATCCAGGTGAAATCAACAAGAGCCCAATAATCTTTTCATAGTGTTAAAAATGAGACAACAGGAAGGTAAAAGGTAGGCAATGCATTTTGGGAGCAAAAAATCCCCCTTCATCAGTAGCTACAGTGAAAAAATTACAAAACTTCCTACTAGAATCTATCCAAACACTTCTGGAAAGTGTTTTATGTTAGGAAATGAGTATTAAAGTGTTGCTAAACCCAGGACCCTGCATTCACTATATCTGGTCTCCCATAGTATACAGATCATGGAAATTCAATTATTTTAGTAAATACAACCTACTAAATACCTTTTCTCATCAGTGTTTAGAACAGTCTTGTGATTTGTATCAGTGTCTGGTTAAAGCTTGTAGGAGAAGTTTTCATTCTACTCTGACTGTTTTATGAGGATGCAGGACCCCTGACCCTCTGTCTGGACAGTGCTGATTGGCCCTGTGCTGATCACAAAACATAATGGGATTGATTTACTAAAGCTGGAGAGTGCAAAATCTGGTGCAGCTCTACATATAAGGGGGGGTTCACACTGGTATGACATACGCTCTGACTATGGCCCATGGGATATTGTTGAAGTAGGATCAAAGTCGGATCCTTGTCCTAACCATCTGACTTGTGACATCCGACATGGTGATTACAGCGGCAGTAAAGGAATTTCACAATGGGATTGTTTTGTTTGGTCAAAGGACAGACCAAGGTCAGATGATCTCAGTCACAGCAAAATTTTATACTATTCATTCAAGTCGGATGGAAGTAGGACCAAAGTAGGACCGATAATAGGACCGATAGTAGTACCGATGTAGGACTAATGTAGGACCAATGTTGCAGGGCAAAGTATTAAGACAGTCGTGCCGTACCAGTTTGAACCCAGCCTTAACCAAACGGCCTCTAGGTTTTTGTTTTTTTTGTCAAAGCTTAATTGAACAAGCGCAAGTTAGAAGCTGAATGGCTAACATGAACAGCTGCACTACATTTTGCTCTCTCCAGGTTTAGTAAATCTACCCCAATGTATGCCAGTAGAATAAAATAATTTAGTTCTTTTTGTGCCCTTTCAAGATGTCAAGCCTTGTGATATTTCAAGTTGAAGTGTGAAGATTAGAGTTGAGCGAACACCTGGAAGTTCGGGTTCTGCTGGTCCGTCCGAACTTCGTGACAAAGTCCGGGTCCGGGTCCGGACGGAACCCGAACGATCGCACGGAAAACAGTGCTTCAAGCCTGCCTGGTCGTCTTGGGCTTGAAGGTCCACAAGCGAGTTGAGATTAGAAGTGTGAAGTTGAACTTTATAGTGTTCCGAACTGTAGAACTTTCCCGTGTTTTTCTTGATTTAATAAAATAAGATGACCGTATGTAACCCCATCTAAATGATTTGGACCTCTCTCGTTTTACATCACGTCGACAAGTACAATCGGTAAGTCGAAGATTGAACGCGAACAAGTTAATTCGAAACTGTTTTTTTTGTTTTTGGATCTCCGGCAAACCAATTCCGACCCAAGTTTGACCATGCCGTGCTGACAGAATTATGAAACGGG
>BLSH010145781.1:81170-97970 GCA_018402905.1 Glandirana rugosa
GAATCTCTAATTTCTGCTATCTGTCCTCAGAGCAACAGCACAGACAGCAGTAGTAAAGTAATCTATCTCAGGATGCAGGATCAGGTCTTAAAATGGCTAAAATCTGTCCCTCACGCCGTCAGCTACCTTTCCCTATACTAACCCAAGGAGCATGTGACTGCAGCACTGTGACTCCAGCTTATAAAGAGGCTGGGTCACATGATGCACCGGCCAATCACAGCCATGCCATTAGTAGGCATGGCTGTGATGGCTTCTAAGGGCAAACCAGTGAAACGCTTGTTGATTGGCTGCCCTGCAGCTTCTCAACACGTGGAGTAAAATAGCAGAACCCCGGACCGAACCCGAACGATTTTTGAAATGTCCGGGTCCGGGTCCGTGCCACGGACACCCTAAAGTTCGGTACGGACCCGAACGTTACAGTCCGGGTTCGCTCAACACTAGTGAAGATGCATGGAGTGTGCCATAGCTGATTTCTCCTTCTGGAAATACAAGTTACCTGTCTAATATGCTGATTTGACAGCTTCGGGACTTTTTGTCACTTACTCGAAAACCTGCCTATATTCGGGAGAAAGCATTCCATATTGCTAAGATCAACCCTTATTTAGCTGCAAGAAATTACAACTCCCTTCACCAAAACAGAAGCAGCTGAGAGTTATTTGACTGAGTCATGCCTGTGCTCAGGAACAAGAGATATGCCCCTGGAGTCAACAGCACTTCTCAAATCCAAAATACAACACTGGTATTTAGTCATGGCTTGCTGATTAATTGTTTTCTTTATAATACAAGAAAAATATCAAGTATAAACCAACATTACATACTAGCTTACAGTGTAGTTAGTTATTAGACGAGCCATTGATCCCTATAAAGAGACCAAGTTAATCATCTCCGTGCAATAGAAGAGGTATTATATTGATCTCTCCTGTGGCCTACATGTCAGACCTTCTTTTGGTTCCAGCACCGCAGTCTCCGTTAGGCTCTGCAGTATTTGACACTTCTAGGAGTGTCAGATGCCTGTGTCCCCCAACATGTGCAATGTTTTCTTTATCCAACCTCTAAGTCACTGTAGGACACAGTCACGATGTAGGGGTTGGAGGAATGGAACCACAGAATATGGTGGCACATGTAGGTATCTAACACACCCAGGATTGTCAAATGTTGGAGTATCTGATGAAGGCTAGAATTTCGGAATGAAGCGCTATTAGAAGACCGAGTTGGAATATAGCAAAGATCCTTTAAAGGAAACATGTAGTCAATTATTAACAGAGATTAGCTTGAAAGAAATATTGTAATTAAAAGTGTGCATGTAATGACTATGTTAGATGCTTTTTTACATATTCAGGCATTGCCTTCTGCTCTGCGTGATATACAGTGGTTTTGCTTTATGGCTCAATACACGTTAATTGGTTGCCTTCATGGGGCTGTTCCCTTTTTCACTTTGCAAGAGAATTTTCCCCAAAGCTTAGAGAAGGTGGTAAAATTTGACTTTCCAAAGAATTCCCAATCATGTGCAAGGAAAATAAATAAAAAAAACTGCATTTTTGCTTGCACGTGATTGAATGATGGAAGTCACAATCACTAAAAGCACTGGGGAAATTTCCCTTGCAAAATACAACTTTCCTTGCAATGTGAACAACCTATTGGTCTTAATTAAATCAACCCCACTGTGTTGCTGATATCTTATCCCAAAAGTTGTTAAAGGAGAGCTCCAAGCTGTATCTCTGGAAAGAACGGTGGGAGGTAAGTATGATGTTCATATTACACTTACAGTTGTGCTCATAAGTTTACATACCCTGGCAGAATTTATGATTTCTTGGTCATTTTTCAGAGAATATGAATGAGAACACAAAAACAAAAAATGTGCGTGCATGTTATCAGGCCAAAATCACCAAGGTATGTAAACTCTTGATCAGGGTCATTTGGGTAGTTTCTGTTGTCATTATGATTTAAAAAGAGTAAACACAGTTGACTGGTAATAAATGGCTTCAGCCAAACACTAGCCATGAGTGAAAGAAATGTTTTTGTGTTCTCATTCATATTCTCTGAAAAATGGCCAAGAAATCATAAATTCTGCCAGGGTATGTAAACTTATGAGCACAACTGTATCTCCATGCTGTCTTTTCCCAGTTAGGGCTCTTCAAAAACACAACGGTCATGACATGCCTGTAATGCCATTCTTTAAAGCTCGTCAAAATTCTAGTTCCCTAGATGTCATACGTATCCTCTAGCCTATCTGACTCAGAGCCAATATGGATCTAGGGCATAAGCGTGTGCACAGGGTGTGCTGGATGTGCCTGGGCATGCCCTAATCACCCCATGTGGTTCTGATTCCCCCTGCTTTCTGGCCCGCCCCACCGTCTCCCCCCTGCAGTACTGCCAGCTTCCCTTCTCTCCTTTCCTGCCAGCTGCTGTGGGGGTGTTTTCAGAATGGAGAGCAGTGAGTTATCTGTACCAGTCACTCCTGTGTTCATACTTAACTGAAGCATAGTAAACTGTGATTCTCATTTTATCCAGATTCGTGCAGCTCTACTGGTCAGTGATGCATTAGGCAGTAAAATCAGAGGACAGTCATGACAGATAGGCAACTTGCCTTTTCTGATATCCTAGATAAAAGCTGATAATGCTGCACAGATACTTTTGCAATGGCACATTGCTTTTAAGAGCTGCCATCAGTGAGATTCCAACCTGTACTAGAGAGTTTAATCTGGACAATGATAATCTGAATACAATTTGTAGCTGCACCTTAATACAGTTTACGTGATCCCCCAGCAACCAGAGATCATTCATATGATATCATTTACCAAATAGCGTGTGGGAAAAGCCAACAGATTCTATGAGAGCTAATTCATTAATAAATATCAAATGAGTTTTAATACTTTGAATCGCTATGTAGATGGACGGTTTTACCCAAAAATATCAAAGAACCTCCAAAACATTATGATAAGAATCAATTTTGTTGTCTGGATACATTTTGATTGAATAAGTGCAACTAAAGGTAAAGCTTTTTTTTTTAGTTTTGGATACAGTGTAAAGGGATTAGAATGCTTGTTCTTTTGCGTTGTTCTCTGTGCTCCTGTTACAGGGATTCACCCTCTCTGTTTGTTCTCTTTACCATTATCATTGAAAGTGAAAGTAAAAGAAAACCCCAAATTTTGGGTTGTCCTCAAAAAAGTCATAGAGGGGACATCTTCCAATGAGGGCCCGGAGATCCCCAAGGACCTCCCTTAATTTACAGGGATTTCCTCTCACTCCCTGTTTGGTTATGGGACGAAAAGTGAAGGGAAATCTCCGCAATGAGACACAGATGGGGAAAAAAATCTGACAGGGATTATAACCCTCCCTTACTCTATTCAAAATGAAAAAGAAAAAGTTTTGCCTATAGTTCTACTTTAACCAGTTACCGACCGGCCGCTGTCATAATATGGCGGCAGTTTGGCACTGCATCGCGAATCACCGTAGTTGTACGCCAGCACCCTGCGTGAACATGACTGCGGGTTGGGCGGACTCCTCCCCCGAGTGATGTCAATGAAGAGGAAGGAATACCATCCAAGGAAGCTAAATATCTGTGTACACTGATGCTAAAGCTTCTACATACATCAAACCCCTCACCTCCCGAACATAAAACTAGGAGTAACCATCTTACCCCTAACAGTGTCAATACAGCAAACTGACTCCTTGACCAGCTTCTAATCAGAATGCCCATTTCATGTATCAGCTGGCTGCATGGCGTGGCCAAGATGGCACTGGGACAGTTCCAGCCACGAGTCATAGGGCGGCTCTCCCTCTCCAGCAATCCGCTCCATAGACACAGCTCCTGAGGACTCAGCGATCCTCTTCAATGCCAGCACCACTGCATATGCATCCCCTCCAGGAACTCCAACTGCAGGCAGCCCGGCAAAGGCACGCATGAGGCTGGACTCCCCAGTCACCAAAGACCCAGAGGTAAGCCATCCATCCAACTCACTGTATCTCATCAATACATAGCAAGATCCCATTTCTTCCTTTACCACAATGGGGCAGCCAGTGATGGACAACACCCTAAAAGAGATGCTAATGTCACTTAGAAGCTTCCTCCAGTCAGACATGATCTCTCTCATGCAAAAATTTGGTCACACTGTCACTGTGCTACAGGACAAAGTGTCACATATAGAAACCAAAATGGGGGACATTACTACCACTGTCGAAGAGTTGATAGATGCTCATGAAGACCAAATGGAGGAAAACAGATGGATTAACGATAAAATTGTGGACATCGAGGGCAGATCCCACCGCAACAATATAAAGATCTGCGGCGTCCAAGAAAGCATGCAATCGCTGAATCTGCCATCCTATGTCTGCAGCATTATCAAAGCTATGCTACCAGATCTGAAAAATATAGAACTGGTCTTTGATTGGGTCCACAGACTTCTCAAACCCCCATTCCTACCCAAAACAGTACCCAGGGATGTAATATGAATTCACTTTTTTCATGTTAAAAAACAGCTCATGCAAAAAGCAAAATCCATTGGCTCTCTCTCAGACCCATACAACCAACTCCAACTCTTTGCAGAGCTCTCCCACCATACCCTGCTAAGACGTAGACAGCTTATTACAATAGCTAAAGCCCTGTGCAACCATCATATTACATATCAGTGGGCCGCACCAGCTAAACTTCTGATCACCCACAAAGGAATGAAACATGTTGTAACTTCGATGCAGGAGGGCCTACACCTACTACAATGCTGGGGTATCATTCCAGAACCCCCCCTCCATCCCCAATGGAACATTGCATTGAAGAAGGAAGACCGGATCAACCAATAAACTGCGTTATCGTACTTTACTTGTTGCAGGATAATTGGATCTCTATACCCCATTTACCCTGTATCTTCCTGGGCATCGATTGTGCCATGATTCAGGAAGTATTCTAGGACCTCAGTCCTACCCTGGTTCACCAACTTGCTGTTACCGCATTTAAAGTTCATAGTTTTTTTTTTTTTTCTCTCTAAGTTGCTTACAGCTCTAGTTTTAAATATCTGTGTACACTGGTGCTAAAGCTTCTACATACATCAAACCCCTCACCTCCCGAACATAAAACTAGGAGTAACCATCTTACCCCTAACAGTGTCAATACAGCAAACTGACTCCTTGACCAGCTTCTAATCAGAATGCCCATAAAAATATTGTCCTTCAATGCCAAAGGGTTGAACCACCCGACAAAGCGCACATCACTATGGCAATTAACAAAGAAAACCCAATGTGACATCATGCGCGCGCAAGAGACTCACTTCCAAGTAGATAAATCACCCGTGTGCTTTAACAAAAACTTCACCAGCATATTTACAGACAGCGCACCGACGAAAAAAAAAGCCTACTAATTCCCATTAAAAACTCTCTTAACTTTCAACTCCAGGAACGCTTTACAGACCCAGATGGTCGGTACCTCATTCTCCTATGCTCAATCAATGACACCACATACACCATAGTGAATACCTATGCACCTAACATTCACCAACCACGCCACCTTCGTAAAGTTCACAAAAAAATAAGTGCACTGCAAAAAGGATCAACAATATGGTGTGGAGACTTTAATATCACTCCTGATCTCCTTATGCATTCCTCTTCACTTCCCAAACACTGCAGACCCACATTGAACTCTCTTCTACCATCCTTTTTTTTTCATCCTACCACTAAAAACAAAAAAATTAATCCACAAGAAATAGCAGATGCATTTAGCGTACACTACAGTAATCTGTACAATCTAAACGATGATACATCTACCACCCAGCCAGATGCTTCTGCCATACAGTCATTTCTAGACTCAGTCCATCTTCCTCAGCTATCCCATGACCAATTGGATAAGCTCAATACCCCATTCTCTGCCCAAGAAATCAGTACTGCTGATTGACCATATTACCCTACTATTCAACAATGCTACTTCCTATGACTCATTTTCTACAGAAATATTAAATGCATTGATTGTAACCTTACTGAAGCCAGGGAAAGAACCCACGTCACCACAACACTTCCGCCCCATATCCTTACTCCTTAATCATGACACAAAACTCTATGCCAAAGTAATAGCTAATAGATTAATCAACTTCCTCCCTTCTCTTATACACCCCGATCAATCGGGTTTTGATAAAGGCCGCCAAACTTCCAATGTCACCCACCGAATGATTAACATCCTGCATCATGCCAAAAGCCATGGAGTGCCTTCTCTGCTTCTATCCATAGATGTCGAGAAGGCATTCAACAGGGTGCATAGGAAATATATGGCCATTAAGGCTTCCAAGGCCATATCCTCTCAGCAATAATTGCCCTCTATGCAAACCCCTCAGCCCAAGTTTACTGCTCTTCTATGTTATCCAAGCCATTCAGCATATTTAATGACACTAGACAAGGCTGCCCCCTGTCCCCCTGATCATTAACCTAATTATGGAACCCCTAGCTGAAAGAATCAGATCACAACTCAACATCACCGGTTTTACCATGGGCCCTACCAAACATAAAATAAACCTTTTTGTGGATGATGTCATTCTCATGTTGACCAACCCCACCTCTTCCCTGGCTTCGGTGCAAAAATTACTAGATAATTTCAGCTACATTTCTTATTATAAGGTAAACGCAACACAAAAATCTACCTTTCAGAGCAATTATTCCTACATATGGGCATCCAACTCAATGACTCACCCAGGAGTCAAATTAACCACCTCCACAACCTCCCTCTATGAAGCTAACTTCATCCCCTTTTTCAATAACTTACCACAAGATTTAAAAAATATCTCCAAACTACCGCTCTCCTGGTCTGGTAGGCTGGCAGCCTTTAAAATGACCAAACCACCCCACTATTATATCTCTTTAGGGCAATACCAATTTAAATCCCCTTGTCCTTTTTCACCACTATTCAAGCACTCTTAGGCCATTTCATTTGGCACAGAAGGAAATCTAGGTGCTCTCAAACCACCCTAATGAAACACAAATCAGTGGGTGGAATGGGGCTTGTTAATTTTAGAGACTATTATAATGCAGCTATTCTAACGCAACTTAAGACCTGTTTTGTTCCCAGCCCTCTTTGTCTATGGAGTAGCATTGAAACCCTCCAAATCCCAGGACAAAACTTAAAGACCTGGCTCCTCAGCTCACCCAAAATTTACAAATCTGTTAAACTCCTCTCCCCTACCATATCTGCCACAGTGGCAGCTTTTAAATACCTTATTACTAACACTGCCAATGAACCAAAACCGTATAAACTATCTCTTCTTACCTGCACTACTGGTCCCCAACCTACACCTGAATCCATGGCAAGAAAGGGGCATATCCTTTATCTCAGACGTATACTCGAACAACCTCCTCAAACCTTTTCCATCTCTACAAACAGAGTTCAAATACCTACAAATAACCCACTGACTACTTAGCAACCCACAACTATTCAAATTTATACCTGAAAAAGCATGGCTTTTTTTATCTCTTGATAAACCATCCACCAAGCGTATCACCCTATTTCACAATATGTTACAAAGCAAAACATCTTTCAACAAACTGCCCCCCATGGTTAAATGGGAACAAGACCTAAACCACTATTTTACTGAATCACAATGGCGAGCGGCTCTAACCTCTACACACAGAGCAACACGTTGCTCTAACCTACGAGAACTCACTCAGAAAATCAACCTCAGATGGTACGTCACACCTTCCCAAATCCACACTTATGATCCAACAGCTCCACCCTCATGCTGGAGAAACTGTGAGTCACCAGGGACCCTACACCACATTCTATGGGAATGTCACAAAATTACTGGCTTTTGGAAAGACACGTCTCAATTAATTCTAAAGGTCACAGGTACTCCATTCGCAATACCTCCAGAACTTGCACTACACATAGGTATTGACACTATACCTAAACAATTTAACTACATAGTCACCCATATTCTATTAGCGGCAAGACTGACGATTGTTAAACACTGGAAATCCACTGACTTACCAACTATACAAGAGGTAATCAACCTAATCCACTTCCATGGTATGTATAAATGCATGTATGCCTTAAGCGAAGGTCGTCTATTATCTGCCAAAATACACTGGTCGCACTGGCTCACCTGGTTCCAAAGTTCTCTCTATGTTGTTTCTTAAAAACTACTTTCTATTACTGTTCTCATCACCCCTTACGGAGTTTTAATCTATTAACCTCTAACAGATATGTACACCACATGATACACCACATGTATGTACGCAATTCCTATGTTGTTTATGTGAAGACAATGACACTGTTTTGCAACATAACATATCCGCCTTGTATGGCTATTTTCTGCTTTGTTAAAATTATCTATAAAAACCATTGAAACAGAAAGGCAGAACGGAGATTAGTCAATGTAAACACTGCAGATCTCCGTTTTGTCAGGGGACATGTAACAGATCTACTGTTCCCTGTGATCGGAAACAGTTCGATCTGTCATGCCCCGGCCAGCCCAGCCCCCACATAGTTATACAGTGAGGGAACACATTTAACCCCTTGATTGCCCCCTATAGTTAACCCCTTCCCTGACAATAACATTTATACAGTAATTAGAGGCTATTTTTAGCTCTGATCGCTGTATAAATGTCAATGGTCTCAAAAAAGTGTCAAAGTGTCCGATCTGTCTGCTGCAATATCACAGTCCCGATAAAAATTGCCGCCATTGCTAGTAAAAAAAAAAATAATAATAACAATGCCAAAAATCTATTCCTATAGTTTGTAGATGTAATAACTTTTGCACAACCCAATCAATATATGCCTATTGCGATTTTGTTTACCAAAAATATGTAGAAGAATACATATCGGTCTAAACTGAGGAAGAAATTCTTTTTTTTTTTTTTTCAAAATTGTCGCTCTTTTTTTGCTTACAGCACAAAAAATAAAAACGACAAAAAAATACATATCTATTTGTGGGTAAAAAAGGACATCAATTTTGTTTGGGTACAACGTTGAACGACCGCGCAATTGTCAGTTAAAGCGACACAGTGCTGTATCGCAAAAAGTGCTCTGGTCAGGAAGGGGGCAAATCCTTCCGGGGCTGAAGTGGTTCATGACACATACCTGTGGACACAAACTGTCAATCTGAGTGGCAGCCATTCGGACCAATTTCACACCATCTTCATTATTGGAAATAGAGCAAGCCAGGTTGGCAACCTGAAGAAACAGAACAGAGCAAAGGAATTAATAAAAATGCTTGAATTTGTTATTAAGACTTTTTTCTATAAATTATTATATTTATTATTATTATTATTATTATATAAAGACAAGCTCAGAGATCAGATCTACAGTCATCATGAGCACAGCAAAAGGAATAGCGAGGGAGATGTAACAGGCAATAAGTCTGTTTATATTTTAAGAAAACCATTATACACTTTGACATGATGCAGCAATTTTCTTGTCATGGTTTATTTCTGGTGAAACCAATGTTCACCAAGATTACAACACAAAAAAAATAAGACTATTGATTTTGCTTAAAATATTGTCATTATCATACAACATACAAAGAAATGTGGAATCTATAGGTTGACAGTTATCTCACAATGATCCAGAACAGCCTTTTCCAACCAGAGATAGGTGGAACCTTAACGTTCCTTCTCAGAATGCTAGGAGTTCTTTGAACAGTGGTCTCTTACAATGGTTCTCCTACATAATGGTGCCTGCTTAATTCCAACACCAGTGTGAGGCAGTAACTTTCCCAATGACTATCAACATAAGGAAGGAGGATATTCTTTACTGAACACCAATGTAAGGAGGAAATTCTTTTTTAAACACCTTGTAGGCAGGATCAGTCTATTTTATCCACTACAGATGGCACTCTTTCACAGTGGCACTGCAGATGGAGATGAAGTTAAGGGGAACACAGTTCCTCTATAGTACAGTACCAGCTGTCGGGAAAGGTTCCTGATGAGGAGGGAAAGCGTAGGGTCGCAACTCCTTTGGACATCTTCCCACTTGGGCACTGGATGGCCAGGACAAATTCCAAACTTTTAACAGAGGCTGTCTACCTGGCGGATACCTATAATTTTCACCCTGTTGGAATTCATGAGTGTACCCAGTTGGGCAGGCATCCCTGCAGGTTGTTGTGAACTGTCGTTGCTATACTTCAATACAAGTATTCCATTGCTCCTGTCTGTGTGAGTTACTGCTGCCGCACACGCTGCACCACACCTACAACCAGTGTAAGGAGGTGTTTCTTCACTGACCTCCAGTGTAAGGGGGCATTATTTCACTAACCACCAATGGCAGGGGGCAACCATTTACTGACTACCAATGTAGGAGGCAATTCTTCACTGATCTCCAATGAAAGACGATACTTTACCACTGGCCACCAATCTAAGGTACCATTTCTCCATGGACCAGCAATGTAAGCAGCCATTTCTCCACTGATCACCAATGTAAGGTACCACTTCTCCATAGACAACCAATGTAAGAGACCACTTCTCCACAGACCACCAATGTAGGGGACCACTTCTCCACAGACCACCAATGTAAGAAGCCACTGTTCCCTTGACCACCAATGTAGGGGGACACTTTTCTTTAACCACCAATGTAAATTTCACCTTCTGTATTTCTTTTCAAAGGATTAAAGTGAATGCACAAGCAATTAAAAATATACCCCCTACACCTCTGTAATATATGCAAAATCCATTATGTTTTGTTGCTTTAATAAGACAGTAAGTACATAAAAATACCTGTTGATCTGCCAGAAATATAGTGAGCTCACTTTTTGAACTGACAATGCTGCCTTTGTTGAAATCCCAACCAGTGTTGTCATCCCTGTCCAGTGTTCTACTTGGGGATTACAGAAACACCCCCTTAAGCAATAGAGATAAGGAGAGGGGCAAGGCTGACAAAATTTCTTGGGATTTTAGTGCAGCAGAAGACAAGTTGTCAGTTAAAAAAAAAATTTATGAGATCATTGACGTTCTGATGATATTAACAGGCATTTCTCTGCACTCTACACTTTATTATTGTTAGTTTTGTTTCATGATTATTACTGAAAATAATTGTTTCATTGACCAGGGAGATAGAGTAAAAAAAGATCTATCTGCTTGTTAAATACATTATTTACGCAACTATGCTTTCAAAATTGTATCCAAATCACAAAATCTAACATCCATTTAACCAATTTTCCTAGACAGGAGAGGTCTACGAAAGCAGAAGTAAAAGGGGGGTGAGACTACAGATAAGAAAAAGAAGAAATGAGAAGGACTGGTTGGCTGAATCCAAGTTAAAATTATAAATGGATAAAAAGGTCAAGTATCAAGTTTGTCTTTAATGAGTTCTTATTCATTTGCATCATAATACTGTATATATAGAGCCCTATAAGACAAAAAAGAGGAAATTGACTTTTGAAGAATACTTGAATGCTATCCAAGTAGACCAAGTGTTAATGAAACATTCAGAGCTGATATATTTAAAAATAAAATTATCCACATAGATATACAAGGTAATGTGGATAGCTCATTATGTTACGTTATACATAAAGCCATACGATTTACACCCATCATTGTAAAGATCCTTTGGGATTTTTATCTTTGGCTGATGGATTTCGTGAGCACCCAAGGGAGGTCACTGAGTGCCAAGAATTGCACAGCCACCAAGATTTTCATGATTGTGTCATCTCTGAGGAAACGCCTCAGTTTAGGAAGTACAGGAGATGGTGACCCTGGATACTGAATGCCTATATGTTTTTGAAAAGAAAGACTGATAAAAGCATTGTCATGGAGAGTACTTGGATCTCTGTCATAAGCAATAAAAAAAGCTACTCTCACTTTAGCTCAAGTCCATGTTTAAAACATTCAACGGGAGGGGGGGGCGCAAAGATGGAGTCCCAAGAGAAAAATAATAAGGTATGGCCTTTTAGCTCCTAGAAACAATGCCTCGCTGACTACAAAGGATGCAAAAAATGTCTACAGAGTTGAATGTCCAGCAAGACTTTCCCAGGTCTAATCAGTAAATGAGTGGCTTGTCTTGCTATCAGTCTGGGCTTCTTATAAAATAGGAAGGTATAATTATTATTATTTTATTTTTTTAGCAGAAAATTTTAAGAGCAAATTCATTTTTGAGCCACCTCATTAAAGCTGCTGCACTTTTAAATGCAGTAAAATGCAGGTTGTCTTTTTGAAAATATTAGTTTTCTGGTTGCTGTGTTAATCAATAGTCTACAATGCTGAGGTTCCCAAGGGATTCCCTTAATTTTCAGGGATTTCCTCTCACTTCCTGTCATGACTATGGGAGAGGAAGTCTCCCCCAGTGGGACAAGAAGTAAACCGACAGGGGTTATGAACCTCCCTTACTGTATCCAAAATAAAAAAAAAAAAAATTTGTCTATAATTCTACTTTAAGTCTTTTATCAAATACGTTCAGAATGGAAAAACTGGCAGGAGGAAGATCTAATCAAATGTAATGTCAAAAAAGCTGCAAAATTAGAGAACATTAGTAATGGGGAAAGCACTGCATGTCCTTGGCTGCCACGTCTGCACAAAAGTCTTATTAGTTGTAATATAACATGTATTCATTCAGATGATTAAAATGTTCCCAACACAATTGCAAAGCAAACCCTAAGACTCCAATACTCATCTCAAGAGGATGCGGGAAAGTTTATTGAACCTGATCTTTTTGTATGTCAAGTTATACATTTTATAATGATGTAGGTGTCATCTCAGGCGTTTTACTGTGCTGCACAAAGACGATTCCAAGAAATTACTTTGAAGAGAAAATTGACATTTTACAGCCGAACTCCAGGTAAACAACTTAATACATAAATAGAATACATATAGTGCTGTTTTACCTGCTAAAATATGTTATCTTGTACATACAGACCTAAGATTTAGGCTAATGTTAGTAGGCTTCAGACTGCAAATCCAGCATGCTTTTGACCTCAGTTTGAGACTGAGTCTGGGCTCAGTTAGAATTGACAGGTGAATTCAACCTGCACTTGACTTGCTTCAAGCTGCTTTTTTCATCCCATAAACTTATGAAACTAGTAGAAGTTGACTAGGGATGAGCTGTGGTTTGGTCCAAACTTGGCTTCAGAAGGTAGCTATACAGCCAACTGCAGCCTGGGCAATCTCTGCCTCATAACTGTATGTACTCAAAGGGACAGGGATGCTTGTGACATCATTGAAATAGTCATATGAGGACAATGTCATCACAAGCATCCCTACCCTTTTTTTATATGTTCACCTATGGGGCAGGGAATGCCAGGGCCACAGTTGGTTAGGTGGCAGTAGGCATAAGAGAAAGTTCCATTCTAGGTTTGGTTCAATACCAAATTTGGACCAAACCCGAGTTCATCCCTACTGGTGACCTGACTTTTCTCTGCTGGTGTTATGCAACACAGCTTAGTCACTTTCCCGCCCCTGGCCTGTGATTAGAGTTGCTTAACTCATAGTTGGCAATGTCTTACTGAAACAGTGACTCTCAGTTTTGCTCTTGAGTTTCTTGGGCAAAATGTGATTGTTGTGCCCCGTTTTTGTATATTTGATGTTTTATTTTATTTACTTATTCATTGATTTATTTTGTTGTTTTTTTTGTTTATGAGAAAAAACTAAAAACGTAATACAATACGTAATTAAAATACATAATGCGGAGCTGATTCCTAGATTCTCTCTATTAAAGTGCCCTTCATTATATTATTCAGTAATTCTAGCAAGCTGTGGATGCAGCCTCTGACCCCTACATTACTGGCGACCACCATGGAGGACACCGTCAACAGATATTTTCAGAATTGTTGAACTCTGAAGAGTCTGATGGAGGCTGAAGCTCTGCAGTGAAGAAGTGAAGATGGAAGTCACGGGGAAGCCATAAAGGTAAACATATTCCCACTTTTCTTACAGGTGCTTGCAATTATGATTTTTTTGGGGGGAGTGGGGGTACAGTATCACATTAATTTTGCTCTTATCATTAACTCAAAATTAATTTTCAGGAAAAGAAAACTCTCAATTTCCTTCATTCCTACAGGTAAGTTACCACTCTAACCACATCAGCATGTTTCTTGCAGAACACCTTTACAGAGGAACTACAAGAAGGTGATATCAAATGCATGTGTTGAAGATTTATATACGAGGGGCGTTCATACCAAACTGGGACTTTTAATTTTACAGGTATAAAAAGGGATGCTAGCGTGGCAGTTCAGCATGCAGTAGTAAGTGGCAAGTGTGTCCTATTACTGGTAGGAGGCGCACTTGTCGTGGGCAAGTCCAGAGACCGTTAATCAAGATGGCAGGCAACAGTGTTAGTGTGTGCATGGAACATCTCCCCCACAGATTCACCACCAAAACAAAATTCAAACAATCACATCTGCAGGTAAAGTGATGGCATGTGTGTTCTGGAACAAACGTGGCATTATTCATGTGGATATTCTACCCCATGGTGTCACTATCAACAGTGAATATTACTGTCATGTTCTGAGTGATGTGCATACGTGTCTGCGGAAGAAACGGCCTGGTTTGATCACTAAGGACGTCCTGTTTCTCCAGGACAATGCATGAGCTCATACTGCTCAATGCACTACATGCACATTACAACAACCTGGCTGGGAGGAATTGCCACATCCCTTTACAGCCCAGACCTCACTCCGAGGGTTTTCCACCTGTTTGGACCCCTAAAAGAGTTCCTTAAACAGGCTGTCCTAGGAAGGTTCAGGTGTACTGACAAATCTTTTTATGCCAAAGCTTTCCAGGCATTTTCTAAATGCTAGGATAAGAGTATAAATGTAGCAGGGGAGTATGTTGAAAAATTAATGCAGTTTCCACTCCTTGAAATTTGTTCTTTTATTATATAAATGCAAAAGTCCCCATTTGACTTGAACACCCCTCGTATATACACTATATTAATAAAAGTATTGGGACGCCTGCCGTTACACACACATGAACTTTAATGGCATCCCATTCTTAGGGTTCAATATTGAGTTGGTCCACCCTTTGCAGCTATAACAGCTTCAACGCATCTGGGAAGGCTGTCGACAAGGTTTAGGAGCGTCTATGGGAATGTTTGACCATTCTTCCAGAAGCGCCTTTGTGAGGTCAGGTAATGTAGACGAGAAGGCCTGGCTCGCAGTCTCCGTTCTACATCATCCCAAAGGTGTCCAAAGGAGGTCAGTCAAGTTCCTCCACCCCAAACTCGCTCATCCATGTCTTCATGGACCTTGCTTTGTGCGCTGGTGCGAAGTCATATAAAAACCTAGAAGGGGCCATTCCCAAACTGTTCCCACAAAGTTGGGAGCATAAAATTGTCCAAAATGTCTTGGTATGCTGACGCCTTAAGAGTTCCCTTCACTGGAACTAAGGGGCCAAGACCAACCCCTGAAAAACAACTTGTCACCATAATCCCCCCTCCACCAAATGATATGGACCAGTGCACAAAGCAAGGTCCATAAAGACAAGGATGAGATAGTTTGGGGTGGAGGAACCTGACTGGCCTGCACAGAGCCCTGACCTCAACCGGATAGAACACCTTTGGGATGAATTAGAGCGCAGACTGCGAGCCAGGGCTTTTCTCCAACATCAGTGCCTGACCTCACAAAAGCGCTTCTGGAAGAATGGTCAAAATTTCCATAGACACTCTCCTAGGCCTTCCCAGAAGAGTTGCAGCTGTTATAGCGGGATGCCATTAAAGTTCACATGCGTGTAAAGGCAGGTGTCCCAATACTTTTGGTATTTTGCTAATATATATATATATATATGTATTTTTTTTTTATTTTACTGAATTAATTGCAGCACAAATTAGTGTTATTTTTTTTCATCTGCCAGAAGCTGTTTTAAAATAGATGTTCAATTGGCATGCTTTCATTTCTCATCTTGAGAAACGCGGCACATGATTTATACCTCGTGCAAAGATGTCAACTCTCCCTCAAGTACAAGGATATCCCCTCTATAAAAAGAAAGTCAACCTACTAGTAACTGAAACCTCACTGGCAAACTAAGGTTGAAATGGCATCAGGAACATGCTTTGCCATTCACATCTGCATAGGAAACGAGTGATCCATTTTTAAATAGCATGTTTGAGTATTCATGATGCCCCGCAGCTGAGATACCAGTTGGAGATGATTCATGAATGAGTTGAAATGCCCTCGTCTTTGCAATTTTCTCCTGGTCTCCCCTCGCGGTATTAATCTGTTCCCTTGTCTTGTGTACATCACTGGATAAGCCCCAATCCATCTGCTCTTCTCAGGGTCCATTCCACTTCACAGCAATTTAGGACGTGGCTTGCATGCATCACTATGTCAAACTTTACCAGAGCAAAAGCCATCCTGGGCTTCGTAGAATCTTTGGGGCATACTCCAAGTCAAGATTCACTCTTAATGTAATTATTTTCAGTTCAGAGGGAAGTAAATTACTTTTACTCTGTTTATTAACAGCATTTGGAGCTGGATGTCATTTTTTTTTTCTATCAAATTATTCTTTGCGCTTTTATTCTTTGCTGATGCATCAGCATCCTCGACACAGCATATAAATATGGGGGGCGGGGGCACAACGTCTGGACACTGGGGCACTGTAGTTGTTGCACCACAATATATGTCAGCTGTGTGCTCAGGTTAAAGCAAAACTCCATTTTTTTCTAAATGATAATTTATTAAAAGTTAAAGAATATGTAAACCTAACATTTTATATTTCTGATATGTGCCTGATGTACCATGTATGAGAAAGTATCCTGTTCTCTTTGTATTGCTTCCTTTGTGTGAAATCCCCAGTGTTCCTGTCAGTCCCCCTGCTTTCCTATTAAAAACAGCACACTAGGCATGGGAGCACAGCATAGCCAGTTCTCTAGCCTGCTCTCCTCCAATGATCAGACTTGTCCTGAACGCC
>BLSH010145781.1:101738-112926 GCA_018402905.1 Glandirana rugosa
AATGATTGACGGTTTGCCTTAAAGTGATACACACATTTTGCAGAACAGTGATATGGGTACTCTGGGCTTATTTATACTTTTTGGACATAGTTTGAAGATGATTTTAGAACAGTTCTATGGCCTCTAATGTTAATTAATACTTTTCAGACCCATTTTGAAGATGATCTCCATTTTTGCATTTTTATGTTTTTATTTTTTTAAAAATATTTAAAGTTATTTCCCTGTCCCCATTTCTTTGTAGGGCACTTGTCCCACCCTTACCCACATTTTCCTTCCTTTTGCAGACCTCTAGGACCTTCCTGGGTTTTTTTACAGCATTTTTAAGATTTTTCATTAAAATTACCAGAACACCGGACCCGAACCCGGACTTTTTTTGAAAAGTCCGGGTCCCGGACACCCCAAAGTTCGGTACGGACCCGAACTTTACAGTCCGGGTTCGCTCAACTCTACTGTAGAGTTAGTCTGGGAGTGTTGTGGAATATTAGGCAGGAGGACTAGTGAAAGGGGCAGCTGCATCCAGGTGGGCTGGCAGTGCCTGAAGAAGTAGTGCTGGGATCAGTAGCCACAGGAAGGTAACTGGACAATGGGACTTTTTATGCACATTAAAGGGGCCTGTGGTCCCTGCCTGTAAAGGGCTTTTACTGGATCTGGCTGAGTGCCTTGTCAGATCCCCCAAACAGTGTTCCAGCTAGGCCTGAGTGTTAGCAAGGGTTCCCTGTGACCTGAAAATAAATTTACGAGTTCCTCTAGGGCAGCAGTCTCCAAACTTTCTAAATAAAGGGGCAGTTTATTCAGACTTCAGACTTTAGGGGCAGAACTGTGGCCAGCAGAAGTGGAAACTTTCCTGGCATCAACAGGAGTAAAAATTGCCACATTTGGTATTAGAGGGAGGAATAGTGCCCCAGCGTTGGTATCATTGGGAGGAATAGTTGATGCCAGTGGGAGAAATGGTGCCCCATTGTTAACCACTTGCCGACCAGCTGCTGCAGTTATACTGTGGCAGGGCGGCTCTCCTGTGCATGTGGAACTGTGGGCATGCGCTATGTCCGTCGGCGACCTGTGGTGCACAGAGGCAGAATGTAAACAAGGCAGATCCCCATTCTGACAGGGGACATCTCAGAGATCTGCTGTTCCCAATGATCGGGAACAGCAATCTCTGTGATGTCCCAGGCAGCCCATCTCCCCTACAGTTAGAACACACCCAGGGAACACAGTTGACCCCTTGATCGCCCCCTAGTGTTAACCCCTTCCCTGCCAGTGTAATTTATACATTGATCACTGTATTTTTATAGCACTGATCAATGTAATAATGTCACTGGTCCCCAAAAAGTGTCACATAAGGTCAGATTTGTCTGCCGCAATGTTGCAGTCCCGCTAAAAATCACAGATCACCGCCATTACCAGTAAAAACATAACTCTATCCCCCTATTTTGTAGACGCTATAACTTTTGCACAAACCAATCAATATACGCTTATTGCGATTTTTTTACCAAAAATATGTAGCAGTATATATATTGGCCTAAACTGATGAATACATATTTTTTTTTGAATATGTATTATAGCAGAAAGTAAAAAATATTGTTTTTTTCAAAATCGTTTATGTCGCAAAAAATAAAAACCGCAGAGGTGATCAAATACCACCAAAAGAAAGTTCTATTTGTGGGGGAAAAAAAGACAACGTCACATTCCCGTGCAATTGTCAGTGTTAAAGCGACGCAGTGCCGTATCGCAAAAAAATGGCCTGGTCATTACAGGAGTAAAAAACCTTCCGGGGCTGAAGTGGTTAATGTCAGTTGGCAGAATAATGTCTTGTATTAGTGGGAGGAATAGTGCCCAAGGGCAGGATAAAGGCATGCAAACAGCCACATCTGGCTTCTGGACCGCAGTTTGGAGACTGATATTAATACCATTTCTTGGTATACAGATGATCAGATCACTATAGGGAATATTTACGATTCTGTCTATGGAATACAACAATCAAAGCTCAAAACAGCGGCACATTAAAATGCAAAAGTCATGTCAAAAATTACTTTTACTTAAATGTTACATTACAAGTACTTAAATGTCTGCGCACACAAATAACATGATAGTGTACCTCTAATCACAGAGCCACTATGACCTGGACAATAGGGACTCCTGTCAAAAAGAGGGAATGACGTAGTTCTTTGCAAATTTTGTAAGGAAACAAAGGTTTGGGCTGGCAATAAAAATATCAAGTGCCAAGAAATAAAAGGACATACAGTATAAATATAAAGCTGAAACGTAAAAGTCAATGCGGTATTATGGCCCATGCAATGCATGAATGCGATGCGTACTTTTGGGTTTTATTCTCTCTAAGATTGTGACCTGAGTGAAAGAGATGCTTCTTATACCTTAAAATGGACCATTCATCTTGTTTTCTGTGAGAGGTCGGCCGTGGAATAGGAAATAGTGTAATAGTTCTGTAATAGTTTTATTGCCCTTTTAAGATACCTATCGCACTGATGTGAAATGTGCAATTCTCCTGAAAAAGTGTTTTATTTCCGAACAATATGACTATAGGATTTCTCTCCATTCTCTGGGTGCATTCATCACGCCGGATGCTGGCACGCTGAGCTCTAAGGATGTGCTGCTGAGGACCTGTCAGCGCAGACAGCCGTTCGGCCATTTTGTAGGAACCGCTCCCATGTAGACTATTATTTATCCATTTATTTTCTGTATTTATTGAGCACGATATGACCTTGTAATTATCTGATAATGCACCGTGGAAGGGCACACATGTGCCTCATATCCCATTTGCTTTTTTTGTTTTGCTAGCTGGGGTTTAAAGAGAACCTGTACTTTGCCCATTCAATGCAAACCAACCCTTCTCAGTTTAAGTCACATACTTAAAAATGTACCTTCGTCCCTGCTCTGGAGGTCTTCACAATGTGGTCTTGGCCTGTGCCATACAGTCTTTAAACAGAATAGCCCCAACCTTGTATAGTTCCCATTGCGCATACATGCCACTCGCCCCATTCATTCCTATACCTGGGTCAGTAGCTATGGCAAACCCCAGGCATCCAGAGAAACACAGAAATGTGCACATATGCAGCAGGGTGGGATTTTCTTGTGTAAAGGCTGTGTAGAGGCATAACGTGAAGATCTCTGGAAGTAAATATTTTGGTATGTACACTACACTAGTGTAGCCAAGAGTCCAGAAATATTCCTCTGGCATACAGACAATTGTGCCCTTTGCCTAACATGGAGGATTCCCTCTAGTGTGTGTTTGTGAAATAAGACTGGATTGTACAGAGAATGAAGCATTGTGGGATTTGTAGTGTGGTAAGAAAAAACAGTCAGCTGACTCTGGTATGAAGGACTCCATTTCCCATCGGGCGGTGCTGCACTGAAGGCTGCTGGGAGGTGCAATGCTTTGTGGGAGAACCATTTTAAATGGGAGGAGGAGCTGGCTCCAGTCTCTTGGGATGGCATGATCAATCAGTGAGGAACTCTGTGCTCCTCTGTGACCAGAACTAGGACCGCAACCTACTTATGGCGCTCCAGCTGACTGAATTCTCTGCAAGTGACCCAGCTACCTGCCGCTCTCCCGCAACACAGTGAGTAATAAGTGGAGCCATATTGAACCAGGAGATCTACAAGGAGTGCAGTGGATGCTGTTCACCTCCCAGGAGCAAGCCATCTGTGTGAACTAACAGTCCAAGCATTGCCACCCTATTATTATACCACGGATTACAGTTTATATACACTGGATTGCCGTTTGTGACCAGTTTGTTCAAGAAGTCAGTGAAAACTGAAAGGCTAAGTAGGTTTATTGGAATTCAACCTCTTTGTGCCTCATCTCAAGGATTAGAAGGACACAGTGTTCTCAGGTACCTAACTCTATAGCCGGCAGAAGATTGATTGAACTCTACAATACAGGATTGCTGCAAATACACTTACTCATCCTCTCCCCAGTCATATACTCAGGGCTATTTACTTGGTATTACTTCATGTCTTAAGAACTCTGTAAGCTAGAACAGGAGAACTTAAATAGAAGTTCTGAGTTATCTAGTGTGATTATACAACACAAATTTACCTGCTAACTGTCCATATTCCTATGTGCATTTCCTAGAACATTATTATTTAAGTTACAATCCATTGAGTGGTACCAATTTACCCTTTGGGCCATTCATTTTTGTATAAGACATTACTTTATTATTTTTCCCCTGATTTTCAGTAAGCATTATCAAATCGCTTTGTTCTTAGTGAACCATTGGGTATTGTTTAAGCTCAATTGTAAGAATTATATCTTGCCACTGTTATCGCTTTTGGAGAATACAAGGAGTGATGGACGTTAACACATTGACTACTCCTTTTGTTTGCCTGAATTATAAGGTTAATCAGTGTATGTGAAGGTTTGTAAAACTGGAGTCAGCGATTTCTGTTAATCAATAATTCTTAGAGGCGTGACTTATATTTTGTTACTTAACCACTTGCCGACCGCAGTCTGACGGCGGACAGAGTGGCTCGTTATCGCAAACCACCGGCATATGACGGCGGCTGCGATAACTAGTACTGTGAGCGTGTGCCGCCGGAGGCGCGCTCGCACGCTCACTGTGTCTGGGGGGGCCAGGGAGCGGGTACGGCGGACTTGATCACCGCCGGCTACCCGCGATGGCCCCCCCGGCAGTGAGAGTACGGCAGTCCTTGTAAGTAAACACGGATCTCATAGAGGGGGAAGGGCTGTGATCACAGGCTTCTTGTATATGGAAGCCGTGATCACTCCCGTCCCCCGGCAAGGCCGGTCCATACACAGTTAGAACACGCCCAAGGAACACAGTTAACCCTTTGAGTGCCCCCTCCAGGTTAACCCCTTCACTGCCAATGGCATTTTCACAGTAATCAGTGCATTTTTATAGCACTGATCGCTGTATAAATGGCAATGGTCCGACATGTCCGCTGCAATATCGCAGTACCGCTAAAAATCACAGATCGCCGCCATTACTAGTAAACAAATTAAAAAAAATTAAAAACCCCAGAAATGAATTCTCACTATCCGTAAACGCAGCAACTTTTGCGCAAACCAATCAATAAACGCTGATTGAGATTTTTTTTACCAAAAATATGAGGAAGAATATCAATCGGCCAAAACCAATGGAAAAAATGTTTTTTTAGATATTTTTATTTTTTTTTGGATTTGTATTTTAGCAAAAAGTAAGGAATTTGGGTATTTTTGCTAAATTGTTGCTGTTCTTTTGTTTATAGCGACGATCAGAAATGACACAGAGGTGATCAAATACCACCAAAAGAAAGCTCTATTTGTGAAAAAAAAAGGACGCAAATTTTGTTTGGGTACAACGTCGCACGACTGCGCAATTGTCAGTTAAAATGATGCAGTGCTCCGGTCCTAAAGTGGGAAATCCTTCCGGGGCTGAAGTGGTTAAAGGTTGTTATTTCTTGCAGAAACAAGTGTTAAGTAAACATTTCTAACTCTAACTGTGTTGTGGTTTCCATTACTGAAAGAGTGTGATTCTCAATGGAACATTGCAATATGAGTGAACCCAGAGTGTTAGGGGTGGTGGAGGACTCTCAGAATGGGGAAACCCAAGTGGGAATTAATTCTTTAAGCAACCCTCAAGAGGGCAGCGCTACACTGGCGTGGGAGTAAGATTTAAATGATGCTTTTTCTTAAATTGGAACTGTCCTGTTTGCCTGTGTCCGCACGTAATTACCCTTTTTTGGCTGTCTCTACTTCAGCCATCTAAGGTGAGGAGAAGAAGCCCTGAGTAAGCTCCAAGTCGGGGCTTAAACAAGCCTGAGAACTGCCTCCATTGTGACATCACAGGGCCAATGAACAAGCACCAGCACTGTCTCATAAGAAGAAGGGAACTGAGTCACAAGCTTCCTCATACTCAGAGGTACCAGGTTCTGAAGCAGCAGAAAGAGAAAGAATCAGTATGTACTGTATGTATGTATAACTATAAGCAGTAGGACTGGGAGGTAGGCATATGGGGAGATGCATTGTGGTGTGGCAACAGTAAATACTCAGAGTCCAGTTGGGGTAACAGAACTGTATAGAAGTTAAAGTTTAATAAAGCACAACTACCCAACAGGAAGACAACCCAACTGGGTACTCTCACAGAAAATGCACTGTAAGATGAAAAAAGTATAACAGTGTTTCAAGGGGCAGAAAGCGGCCTGGTCCGTCAATACCCAAATAGGTGGCTTCCAGAAAGAATGGCATGTCCCTCCTATTTCCCTACTCACCTGAAACCTCTCCCTGCTGCTTATTACTGTCCCTGACAGACTGGTGACATGCACCTCCAGCCTGGGAGCCAGGGTCTTAAACAGACTCTGCCTGACCCAAGATGGCCGCCAGAATCACATGAGGTGCCAGCATCCAATCCATTTGCTGCCTTAGTAATCCAGGATACCATAGAGAAACCATGTTCCTCGTGACTTCCTCTCCCTCTGCAATGCTGCTGTGGTTTGAGCGCCATCTGCAGTGAGGAAAGCAGACTGCACCTGTCTACAGGCATCCATTGCAAAATAAAAACAGGAACTCTATAATGCCTGCTGTACATTTACTTTATTACTTTAGGAAGTCTGGCTTAGAATACTCTTCCTTCAAAGAATTCCAGATTATACCACGCTGTTCCCAAACACAGAAGCACCAAAGCTATCCATTTTAATGCATATGTTAATAAGCAGATGATGCTCATAGAAGATATAAAATGAAGTATACACAAGGGATCTATTTGTTATAACTATATGCTATTTCAAATCTATCCATCTTTTACTATTAGCTTTCCTAAAGCTATAAAATTAATTTACAAACTAGTGATGCTGATATATTGTTCACGCGTGAGAGATAGCATCAAGATCAGTGAGGCATTTCTGCTACTAATCTCTTGGGAATAAAAGCTGAAGCTATAATACTCTGATTGAGCTCCTACTCACTGAATACTGGAGGGAAACTCCAGTTAAAGTGATGGCAAGGAAAGCTGAGTGATGCAGGATGTACATATTGTATGTGCTAAACAGAAACTACTTGGGTCAATTTCTATTATATTTTTCTTTCCTTTTTTGGTTGTTTTTTCTTGGTTTTACAAATAAACTTTTAAACATAGCAAAGGATTCCTCCATTAACAGAGGCAGAACAACATATGAGCATGCTGAACCTCTATTCCTCAAGGTGTAAAAAGTACCCCCCTTGTCCTTTCAAATAGAGATACAGAGTAGTCACCTACTGGGTTGGGCATCGTACCTCCATGTGAGTGTTAATAGAAAGGTGAAAACGAGGCACTGGATAAACGCTTTTGAAATGATAAGTTATCACTGGGCCCAGTTGCTCTAGTTTGGTAACTCTCAAACTCACACAAAACAGGGCCACCCCTTGGGGAAGGGTTTCACCAAGAATTGAGAATACACAGTCTAAAAAGAGAGCAAAGCTTATATCCAAGGGCCCAACATCTTTCAATAATAGTACTAGTTCCCACCAGTAACATAACAGCCAACATGTTTTCAGGGTTACACTCCCTTATTCAGGGCTCTGGTTTAACCGCTTGCCGACCACTGATCGGCAATTGACGGCGACAGTGTGGCGCTCCTGCGTGAATCGCCGTCATATGACGGCGGCTGCGAGATTGCTCCCAGTGAGCGCGCGCCGCCGGAGGCGCGCCCGCGCGCTCACTGTGTCCGGGGAGGGCCAGGGAGCGGGTGCGGCGGATTCGATCTCCGCCGGCCACCCGCGATGCCCCCCCCCCCCCGGAGTGAAAGAACGGAGGTCCATGTAAGTAAACACGGACCTCCGTTCTGTGAAGGGGGAAGGGCTGTGATCACAGCCTTCCTCTATATGGAAGCTGTGATCGCTTCCCTTCCCCAGCTAGGGCAGTCCCCCCACAGTTAGAACACGCCCAGGGAACACTGTTAACCCTTAGAGCGCCCCCTGCAGGTTAACCCCTTCACTGCCAATGGCATTTACACAGTAATCAGTGCATTTTTATAGCACTGATCGCTGTATAAATGCCAATGGTCCCAAAAAAGTGTCAAAATGGTCCGACATGTCCGCTGAAATATCGCAGTACCGCTAAAAATCGCAGATCGCCACCATTACTAGTAAAAAATAAAAAAAAATAAAAACCCCAGAAATGAATTCTCATCATCCGTAAACGTGACCACTTTTGCGCAAACCAATCAATAAACACAGATTGCGATTTTTTTTATCACAAATATGAGGAAGAATATAAATCGGCCAAAACCGATGAAAAAAAAATGTTTTTTTGTATTTTTTTTTTGGATTTGTATTTTAGCAAAAAGTAAGAAATTTGGGTTTTTTTGCAAAATTGTCGCTCTTCTTTCGTTTATAGCGGCGATCAGAAATGACGCAGAGGTGATCAAATACCACCAAAAGAAAGCTCTATTTGTGGGAAAAAAAGGACGCACATTTCGTTTGGGTACAACGTCGCACGACCGCGCAATTGTCAGTTAAAGCGATGCAGCGCCGAGTCACAAAAAAGGCTCTGGTCCTAAAAGGGGAAATCCTTCCGGGGCTGAAGTGGTTAAATTGCTGGGGCTCTGAGGATGATAAAGAGACCAGGGATAATTATTTACTGTGTAGAGTCACAAACCACTTTAACACTGTGTACCGAACGCTTTTGCTACACAGTTAAGGTCCTCTGCAACCCCTACACCAGCCTTTCTAAACCTTTTATCCCAGAGGAACCCTTGAAATAGTTTTTAGGTCTTTGGGAACCCCTGCTAAAACAAATGCAGTAGGGGGAATGACCTTTACAATTGTTGGCAGATGGAAGAATGGACCTCCCTACAATCGCATTCAGACTCCCATCCTTAGAGACAGCTAAAAAAATGATTAGTGTAATGCCACTGGCTCTGTCAAGTGGTGTTGGCCCTGGAACTATGCAGAAACATATGATAGATGAGAGTTCAATCAACCACAGGAACCCCTAGCAATCTTGGAAAAAACCCTAGGATTCCATTGAACTCTGGTTGAGAATGGCTCCCCTACATCATTAATAATTGTCCCTGGTTACTTTAGCATCTTAAGAGTCCCACAAATTTAAACTAAAGACCTGAAGACCTGATGTATAAACCTCAAAACATGTTGGTTGTCTTGTGTGTGATCCTGCTGTGCACTAATGTTATTAATAAAAGATTATGGACCCTTGGACATCTGGTTAGTGATCCATGTTAGCCATGACTTATAACCTGTGAGGATCTGGTCAACCCCTGACAGACGAGGGGTACATCTAGAGGTTCCTGTAGGTTGAGGGGGGAGAGGCCAGCTGCACCTGTGAAGACTTACCATGGAATGTGCACATAGTCCCTTTCCACTTCCATTGAGTTGGGATGACGTTTTTTACACCAATGTGTAGAGTGTACAGAGTCTTCTAAAACGTACCATGGAAAGTGTTATTCCACTCAAAACTAGTATATTTGGTTATGACAGGTGCATGCTTTCTTATATCTCTCTTGGACTCTATTGGTGGGGATTAAAATGATTGTAAACTATTACATATACACAATGCAGTGACTAACCTCTGGTGATACACAGAGATTAAACAAATCCTCCTACATAAATTGTATTTGTTCATCTGCAACCCTCTCTTCTCCACAGTCTCCTAAAGCCTCCTAAAGCACACAATTTACACAGCATTTCTCCAGAAGGCAGAGGGAGGGGATCCGATGTCACACAGCACAAAGAGGAGTGATGAGTGTAATCTGAGACCTGATTGGAGGCAATGGACACAGTCTCATAGGGAAACATGCACAGCTAGGGTTTTCAATCACCTGCTGCGTTATGGATGGAGGGTGGCACCATCTTTAGGGATTGTCTGGTGTCCAAACAGACTGTCAGAAGTGATTCATGCAGAGAGGATGAGAATGAATGAGCACTAGGTGCTTTGAATCAAGGCAAGTGCACACTACAGAAGGATATGCTTTGTTCATTTTTCATTTCAGATTTTTACAACCACTTTAAGTTCTGAGCCTGCACACCTGACCTGGTCATTATGAGGAGTCCCACTCCCCCTGTTTAATGTTTTATTTATTTATATGATGGAGAATTAACAGGAAGATCTAGAACAAAGGTGGGCGCCTTGACACTTACAAAGTCACAGTTATTATGGGACGGAGATATTTCTGTTGGGGTACACAAGACACAAACCAATCCTGGGACTGACACAGTTCATCAGGCTCCACCAAAATTAAATATAACTTTTGGTTGGACTCTAAACAGCAAAATGAATGAAAGAAATCCAGTTTAAGGATACAGAGTTGCATTAGTTTCCTACAATAGGCTGTAACTCACAGCTAGTAGGCAGCTTTCTTAACAGGGATACCGTTTTCTTATAGATTATATGAGAATAGGCTGTCAAGGCCACTGTAGCAAGCTGTCATTGCTTACCACCTGTTCTGCTTGAAACCGTTCCAAGCTGCTGACATTCAGAAACGTTAGTAAGTACATGTTCTCTATTTTAGTTTTATGCTGAACAGTATGATGTATAAACCCCTCTGTTTCTATGGTTAGAATCCTGTCTGATCTAGTGTTATGCAGCCTAACATAGAAAAATAGTCTAAAAATTCCCATGCATACATTCTCCAGGGATGTCTGTGAACATGCTTCTTTTTTTCTGTTTGTTTGCACAAGTGGGTGCCAACCAATGGGAGGCAAATAACAAAGGAATCACAAAAAAAAAGGAATTAAAGATAAACAACAATATACAGTACCTCACAAAAGTGAGTACACCGCTCACATTTTTGGAAATATGTTATTATATCTTTTCATGTGACAACACTGAAGAAATTACACTTTGCTACAATGTAAAGTAGCGAGTGTACAGCTTGTATAACAGTGTAAATTTGCTGTCCCCTCAAAATAATCAATAAAACTCCCCTGTCGTTTAAATGTGACAATATGTTCGACATGTGAGCGATGAAATGTAACATCGTTTCACAGTAAGGAAGTCACAACAGTGTACTTTTCTATATTATTGTATAAAGGTTTTTACACTCGCCACATGAGTGAAAACACTCCATGACATATAACAACAAATAGAAATTAAGGAAAAAAAAACACTAAGGAAACAATAAACGGAGGGTAACCAACCGTGGGTGAACACGTTTGTTTGTCTTTTTTTCTTCGTACAAGTGTCTGTAGGGACCTCTTACATACGTACCCTTAAAAATCTGATAAAAAGATACAATC
>BLSH010145781.1:127199-154262 GCA_018402905.1 Glandirana rugosa
CAGCATCAATGAGAATAAACATGGCTTCAAGGTTGGTGGTCAGTAGGAGGGGGAGTAATTACCTCATCATTAGTATTAGTGGGAGGAATAACACCCCATCATTGTTATCAGTCGGAGAAATAGTGCCCCATTGTTGGTGTCAGTGGGAGGAATAGTGTCCCATTGTTGGTGTTAGTGGGAGGAATAGTGCCCCATTGTTGGTGTCAGTGGGAGGAATAGTGCCCCATTGTTGGTGTTATTGGGAGGAATAGTGTCCCATTGTTGGTTTCAGTGGGAGGAATCGTGCCCCAAGGGCCGGAAAAAGGCTAGCAATGGGCCACATTCAGCCCTCGGGCCTCAGTTTGGAGACCCCTGCTCTAGTCTATAACTTGCGCTTCATACAAACCTGAAGAATAAAAAAGGCAGTTTGGCTATTTGAGGTTCCAAATATCAACCGGCTCCCGGCAGTGAAAGGGCGCAATGAATATCAAACACTACTATATCATCTCCTAACAAAACAGCATCATTTGGTATGCAGAATGTAAAACAAAGATCCACGTATATCGCGCGGCTTATCTTTCAGAGTTATGAGGGCATCATTCCATGTGGGACGAACATTCTCCTTCCTAAATCAACATAATTTGTCTCGTAGGGGGTTCCCTTTATGTTTAAAGTGCGTCGAGAAGACACGGGGGCTGTATTTATTGCGCTGCCTGTAAGGTATATATCCCATCCTCGACACAAACACATGCACAGGCATTTATCTGAGCTCATCGATCATATTAAAGATGTGCAGCAAAGGCAATGTTCCCGCTGGCGGGCAGTCGTGAAATCAGCAAATCGCGCTTGTTTGCCACTACCCTTGAATTAAAGTGATTAGTCTGCCCCAATGATTTTAATAATAGGCAGGCACTGGTTCATATTCATGAACAAATTATGGCTTATGGTCCTTTGCTCAGCCACTCAGCATAATTTCCAGGCTTTTCGTATAGGAGCCTAAACCGGTGCAATAAAGCATGCTATAATAGGATCTGGGTATCAGGCTGATTATTAATAATCCGTCTCGCAGGGAGATGACACACAGGCCGTGCACAATGTTATTTGGGAAATGTCAGTTTTATGTGAATGTAAAGGGAGATTCCGAATAGCAGGTTCGATCGATCTGAGGACAGCTGATGTATGCAGGAGATATACCCAGCATGCAGGTCACACATTCTATAAAGTTTACTGTCACAGTTTATAACCAGCCCAAACTTTGTATTTGTCACTTTGGATAGGGAGTTCGGATAGTTTGGATGGTGGGTTAGATCCCCTGTCTGGTTTTTACTGAACTTCAGGGCTTTCTAATGTGGTATTAAACCCAAAAACTAAAATGTAATACTTTGCAGCTTAACCACTGGACACTTTCGTCCCCTTCCTGACCAGGCCAATGTGCAGCTTTCAGCGCTGTCGCACTTTGAATGACAATTGCGCGGCCGTGCAGCACTGTACCCATATGAAATTGTTATCATTCTTTTGAGACAGATAGAGCTTTCTTCTGGAGGAATTTAATCACCACTGAGATTTTTATTTTTTGCTAAATGAAAAAATACCAAAAACTTTTTCTTCCTTCTGTTATTAAATTTTGCAGATAAGTAATTTTTCTTCTTTGCTGATGGGCACTGATAGGCTGCACTGATGAGTACTAAAGGGTGCCCTGAAGGCCACTGATTGGGCTGCTCTGATGGGCACTGATAAGGCTGCACTGATGGGCACTGATGAGGCTGCACTGATGGGCACCGATTGGGCTGCTCTGATGGACACTGATAAGGCTGCACTGATGGGCACTGATGAGGCTGCACTGATGGGCACTGATGAGACGACACTGATCGGTACTGATAAGCTGGACTGATGGGCACTGAGGAGGAGGCACTGATGAGGCTGAACTGATGAGCATGGTTTGGTGATACCGATGGGCACTGATAGACGGCATTGATGGGCACTGATATGCTGCACTGATGGACACCGATTGGCACTGATGAGGCTGCACTGATAATCAGGGCACTGATGATCAGTGACCTAATTATCAGTGTAAATGTCCTCGTCACAAGATAGCTGGTTATCGGCTTTCCTTTCCTCACACAGTGACAGCGCTGAGGAAAGAGAATGCCGATAAACAGCATCTGTTTACATGGAATCAGCTGTGATTGGACACAGCTAATCACATGGTAAAGGCTGCTGTGATTGGCCCTTTACCTCGATCTGTAATCAACTGTGCCCGAAGGACACAGCAATCACAGAGTGCACCCGATGCAGGCCCAGAGGGCATGCAGGGGGCGGAGTTCTGGGACTACGTCAATAGATGCCCTCCCAGAGACCCGGATGACCACGCTGTAGCTGTCTTTCGGCTATAGCGTGGTCGGCAAGTGGTTAATAATTCCTAGATGTGGTGACTGCATTTGTTTTCTTTTTTAGGCTTCTTTCCTTCATTTTCACCCTGTGATCTGGCCAGTAACACACTTCCTGCTGGGCCCCATTCACATTTTACATAGCAGGAACTCATGCATTCCCACTTCCAATTTTGTGTGGGAGATTTTCATGAGATTCCGATTGTTGCACATAGGACAGCCCACTTACTTCATTGGGCTGCCCTATATGCGCTTGTTGACAAGCATGACAAGCAGCGTCACGCAAGTTTTGAAAGGGACGTTTTTGTGCAAGTGCCATGCCAGTCTGTCTAGGCAAAATCTCACTGCATTTGGGGTGCCATTTAGAATGAATGGCAACTAAACTTGCGTCCACATTTTGCAGCGATTGACACCTGATTTGAAATCATGGGCAGAATACAGACAATTCCATCTGCGATTCCAAATTGCCAAGTGTGAATAAGGCCTTAGGGTGTGTACACTCTGGATGGAGGGACAACAGAGAAGCCCTTGGGCAGCAGCATTGACAGTCTGCGGGGAGGGGAGTGTTAAACTAGCAGATTTAGATTCACTAACAAATTAAAGTTAAACTCCAGCTTACACTTTTAGGTAGTTCCAACATTGTTTTATATTTATTTTTTTTTCCATTTGGGTTAAACGGTTTCTATAAATAAATACGATCTGACCATTGTAGGCACCCCTGTCAGTGGAAAATGGTTTATCTCAATACTCTAGCTGCCATTTTTGCTGGACAGCTTGTCCAAGGTTAAAAATGACAAATGACAGTAAAAAATGCCTAAAAAGAAAACTAATGGAGCTACCACAAAAAATAAAAATGGCAAACTGAAATCTTTGGGCCGTGTTATCAGTGAAAGAACTTTTTTCAGTGGCAGAGAGGACAGGAGGGGGATGTGCCCACTGTATCATCTGAGCCCAGCAGCAGGAAGAGGACAGGATAGCCCTCCAGTGAAGCTCAGCAGCAGGAAGAGGACAGGATAGCCCTCCAGTGAAGTTCAGCAGCAGGAAGAGGACAGGATAGTCCTCCAGTGAAGTTCAGCAGCAGGAAGAGGACAGGATAGTCCTCCAGTGAAGTTCAGCAGCAGGAAGAGGACAGGATAGCCCTCCAGTGACGTTCAGCAGCGGGAGGAGGACAGGATAGCCCTCCAGTGACGTTCAGCAGCAGGAAAAGGACAGGATAGCCCTCCAGTGACGTTCAGCAGCGGGAAGAGGACAGGATAGTCCTCCAGTGACGTTCAGCAGCGGGAAGAGGACAGGATAGGCCTCCAGTGACGTTCAGCAGCGGGAAGAGGACAGGATAGTCCTCCAGTGAAGTTCAGCAGCGGGAAGAGGACAGGATAGCCCTCCAGTGACGTTCAGCAGCGGGAAGAGGACAGGATAGTCCTCCAGTGACGTTCAGCAGCGGGAAGAGGACAGGATAGTCCTCCAGTGAAGTTCAGCAGCAGGAAGAGGACAGGATAGCCCTCCAGTGACGTTCAGCAGCGGGAAGAGGACAGGATAGCCCTCCAGTGAAGTTCAGCAGCAGGAAGAGGACAGGATTGTCCTCCAGTGACGTTCAGCAGCAGGAAGAGGACAGGGCAGCCCTTCGGTGAAGATTTCTTCAGCATCCAGCAGCCTGCACATTATGGGAAATACTTCATTACAGGTATGTCATATAAGGTTAAAAAAAAAAAAAAAATTGATAAACTTCAACTTGTCAAAGGGCCATCTCCTTTTTTTAGCCACTGAACGACAATGCAACAAGCAGGAAGTCTTGCTGAAACAACTCTAAATCCACATGGGAAGAAAGAGATCAGCAGCAGCAATGACACCTTTTGATTCTTATGATGACATTGGGGGAGGGCAGTAGGGCACGATAGTGCAGGCTTCCATCGGTGGAGAGACCTACAACGCAAAAGACAGCAAGGTCTAAAATACAGATCTTTGTAGCATTTATTAGTAATTAGACAAATCGAAGGACTTGGGGTTATGATGTTTTAGGTGGTGTAGAATAGACTTTATTTCCACTGTAAATTCACTGTAACAGACCGCCATGGTATGAATAGGCCCTAAATGGAGCTAATCTGAATTCAGTCTTATCCCCTGGGAATTGTGGGTTCAGTTTACCTGGCCATAGGCACGACAATTTACTAAGTACAATAAAGAGAACTCAACTGCAATAATTATGCTGACAACAAAACATTAGCGGTTTAGAGGATCACTGTAGCATTATGTCTACATTAATGGGAGGAAGATGACCAGCGGAAATTAATTGCTCACATAAACATAAATTAAGATCTACTTCTTGTGTGTAAAAAAAGATAGGAAAGATTGTTGGCAAGTGTAATCCATAGCGCCAGGCACCAGCACAGAATTGTCTTGATAAGATTAATTGAGAGGGGCAGTGGAATTGTCTAGATAAAGGAGGTCTGATATATCACTCCTACTACAGCAACTATAGCAGAACACACAAGAACAGAGCCAGACGCTAAGGAATAATTACGTTTCTTCTGCAAGGCCTGAGAAAACAACCATAATAAATAGAGCAAATATATTTCTAATTATCTAATGAACAGAATGGTGTTGCCATTACATGATACAACCAGAGGATATCTAGGGTGTCTTAAATCATCTCATTCTGTATTTTGGTACATGATTGTGTTATATTTTCTTTGCTCAGATGAACAAAGGAAATAATATTTATTGTAAATCCTTTCTTGACTTGTATTTTGGGCTTTTCTGATTAGTATGATCCAAAGGCTTCAGATCAGTGGTAGGGAACTTTCTTGATATAGAGGGCTGCACAAAATATTGAGGGAATGGAATGCTACCAAAAGCTGTCAGAGACAATAAACAAGCCTTTCTCAAGCCGGGTTCTGTGGAACTCTATAGTTCCCCCAGAGGCTTGAGCAATGAGAAATGTCTGCCTCACAGATAATTAACCACTTCAGCCCCGGAAGGATTTCCAGCTTTAGGACCGGAGCCCTTTTTGCGCTTCGGCGCTTCGTCGCTTTAACTGACAATTGCGCGGTCGTGCGACGTTGTACCCAAACAAAATTTGCGTCCTTTTTTTCCCACAAATAGAGCTTTCTTTTGGTGGTATTTGATCACCGCTGCGTCATTTCTGATCACCGCTATAAACAAAAGAAGAGCGACAATTTTGCAAAAAAACCCAAATTTCTTACTTTTTCCTAAAATACAAATCCAAAAAAAAAATATAAAAAAACATTTTTTTTCACCGTTTTTGGCCAATTTATATTCTTCCTCATATTTGCGATAAAAAAAATCGCAATCGCCGTTTATTGATTGGTTCGCGCAAAAGTGGTCGCGTTTACGGATGATGAGAATTCATTTTTGGGGTTTTTAATTTTTTTTTATTTTTTACTAAAAATGGCGGCGATCTGCGATTTTTTGCGGTACTGCGATATTTCAGCGGACATGTCGGACCATTTTGACACTTTTTTGGGACCATTGGCATTTATACAGCGATCAGTGCTATAAAAATGCACTGATTACTGTGTAAATGCCATTGGCAGTGAAGGGGTTAACCTGCAGGGGGCGCGCTAAGGGTTAACTATGTTCCCTGGGCGTGTTCTAACTGTATGGGGGACTGCCTAGCTGGGGAAGGGAAGTGGTCACAGCCTTCACGTAAAGGAAGGCTGTGATCACAGCCCTTCCCCCTCACACAGAGCGGAGGTCCGTGTTTACATACACGGACCTCCGCTCACTCGCTCCGGGGGGGGCATCGCGGGTAGCCGGCGGCAATCGAAGCCGCCGCACCCGCTCCCTGCCCCCCCTGGACACAGTGAGCGCGCGGGCGCGCCTCCGGCGGAGCGCGCTCACTGAACTCGTTCCCACAGCCGTGGTCGTAAGACGGCGATTTGCGGGAACGAGCCACTTTGCCGCCGTCAAATGCCGATTGGCGGTCGGCAAGTGGTTAATCATTAACAATATTTATCTTTGAAACTGTCTATGAGGAGGTGTTCTTCCCAATGACCACACATGTAAGGAACATTCTTCTCAGTGACCAATACACTAATGTACCATGAGCTGTAGGTATAGTAATTATTAATCAATCCAATGATCTCCTGCGCTCAGAGAACCTCTATCTGGTGGTACACAGTATTTCAGGGGCGCTTAAATCAGTACAAACCACCGTGCAGATGGTACTAGCCCGCACACAAAAGTTTTGCTGCCCTCTTCAGGATCATGGGAATCCAGATAACTAGAGAGAAAATACAAACAAGAAGATTTGGCAAACCCCAATCCCCTCTTGATTCACAAGGTTAAAGTAGGATGTTCCTGATATAACATGTGGTGTTGCTATCGATCACTAGGGGACCTACTAACATCATGTTGTAAGTCTATACCAGCCTTTCTCAATTTTTTAAATGCCAAGGACCCTCTAAAATAACTTCAGCCTCCGGAACCCCTGCCAATAATTACTATACCGAAAATACAAACAAGAAGGGCGCACCGACCTTGTGCAATACCATTAAAAATTTTTTATTAAAATCGTAAAGATAAAATCCATATACTCACAAACAGAGCTGATTATAAAGCTTAAAAGGAAGGACCACATCCAATGGATCAACGAACAGAGCCTCAGCTGATCCATGAGGCAAGGCTGACACATTTCCAGGGCGAACCCTCTTCATCAGAGCCTAGGGAAGAGGGTTCGCCCTGGAAACGCATCAGCCTTGCCTCATGGACACCATCCAGTCCCTCAGCTGAGGCTCTGTTCATTGATCCATTGGATGTGGTCCTTCCTTTTAAGCTTTATAATCAGCTCTGTTTGTGAGTATATGGATTTTATCTTTACGATTTTAATAAAAAATGTTTAATGGTATTGCACAAGGTCGGTGCGCCCTTCTTGTTTGTATTTCCGGTATTGTAATTATTGGTAGGGGTTCCGGAGGCTGAAGTTATTTTAGAGGGTCCTTGGCATTAAAAAAATTGAGAAAGGCTGGTATAGACTTACAACATGATGTTAGTAGGTCCCCTAGTGATCGATAGCAACACGACATGTTATATTAGGAACATCCTACTTTAACCTTGTGAATCAAGAGCGGATTGGGGTTTGCCAAATCTCCTACTTGAAGGGAAGGTTCTGCCACCTCTTTGTCTTTCAGACACCATAGGCTAAATTCCTTACAATAGGGTTAAACCTTTTTTGGCCCCACAGCTTCCAGATTTGTCTTCTCAAAAACAATTGTCCAGTCAGAACCTTCTCTTCTAACAGTTTATTGAATTGTGAACAACATAACGCATCCCAACCTCAAGAAACAACGTACACATTACAGCTTTATATGTCCTGCTTAGAGGGGTTTCGATTTTCTATTGCTATATCCTTCCACTTCCATCCCCTGAATGAACTCACAAGCCAGAAAGGGCATGCCAAAAGGAAAACCCTTTGTGGGACCTTTCCTTTCACATTTTGAGGAATACCAAGGCTTCTCCTTCTCATTAGCCTCTTTCAAAAACTCCCTCACCCTTTTTTTATACCTTCTACGAGGTGAAGGAGCAAGCCCACACCAAAAAGGGAACAGGGTGGGGTCATCCTAACAGTGATCCTAACCCCTGCTTACAAGGAGGTGGTCAAAGACTACAGGTAAGCAATGGGTAGAGACTGCATACATGAGACAAGAGATGGTCAGAGACTGCAAACATGTTATAGGAGATGTTGGAGTCTGGGGATATACTTATGAAGACAGTCATAGACTGGAGAAATATTTCAGAAGACAATCATAGACTGGAGACACATTACATGAGACTACTAAATCTCATAGCTATTAAAGCCCCTTTACAAATCAATTCTTCCACATTAGTTCTTACAGTGCCCTTTACAATTACTTGTGCCATATCTGATATTTCTCTCAGCAATATTCATGATAAAAGAGAACATGGATGGACAGCACTAAGTAAGTAAGATAATTTAAGACAAATAACCCAAACCATCAAACTACTGGAAGCCTGACTAAGGAACATTTTTTTTGTTCGCTGATTTGAATAAGTACCTAGCTAAGGAAAACACAGACTACGGTCTTCAGGAGCCCTGAGGGCTACACAATACGTGGCAAAAGGTTGCAGACGGCCCCTGGGCCAAATGTTGGGCTCTGGGGCTTTAGACATTTTTTTTCAAATGCTACAAAGTGTATTGTTAGAATTTGATGGTTGACATTGACAGTTGTCAGTAAGGGTCATAGTGAGGCAGAATTGTATCATTAAAATTAATATTAAACAAACAGAAAAATTACATAAAAAAACTTAATTGGGTGGTTGGTTTTATGTCCTTTTTTGTTCGTTCAATGTCATTTATGCGATGCAGACCCTAGAAATACCTTGAGGTCTTAAACTTTTTGAGTGTTTAGGCATGATGGCAATTTTTGTTGCTGTTTTGTATGATATCACCCATTGCCCATGTGCCCCAGAAATGAAGGGTATAAAGTGGAACAGGTGTATAGAGCTATCACTTCCTGTGAGTCATACTCAGCTTCCAAGCCACGACTCCCAGCCTCAAAAGGTCTCTGGAAACTTCCAATCTTCAATGAGCAAAAGTAAAGGCTGGAGCCAGAGAAAATCCGCTAAAACGTATAGTCCTTTATTAATAGCGGTAACAACCAGCCATAAAATACAACGCGTTTCGGCACTCAGGCCTTTGTCATGGCTTATTATGGCTGTTTGTCACCACTAGACATGTGCACAGCCGAAAAATTCATTTTTTTTTTCATTTTCGTTATATTCGTTTTTCATTTTTCGGATTATTCATTATGATCGAAATCCGTTATTTCGAATACATTCGTAAATTCGGAAACATTCGAATTTGGTACATTCCATTAGTATAGATGCAGTATTCGTTATTTTGAAAATTCATAAATTCAGATAAATTCGTATTCTTTACGTTCACTAACAGGCAGACAAATTTGAAAGGAAATTTCAATACCTAACTAATTTACTAGTTTATAACTATTATAATTTTTTTATTATTATTGTTATTATTATTATTATTAAGAATAAATAATAATAATAATTAAGAAAAACTATAATAATGGTTATGGTTACTAAAAACTATAAACTTAATAATTTAATTATAATAGAAATTACTCAAATGTTTTTTGTTCTTTAGGATTTTTGAATTTTTGGATTTTCGTTCTTTCAAATATTCGGATTTTCGTTCTTATTTTCAGATTTTCATTCTTTTGAATTCTCTGACTTTCGTTCTTATTTTTGGATTTTCGTTCTTTTGAATTTTCGGATTATCGTTCTTATTTTCAGATGTTCGTTCTTTTGAATACTCAGATTTTCGCTCATACTTTTGGATTTTTGTTCTTTCAAATTTTCGGATTTTCATTCATTCAAATTTTCGGATTTCCGTTCTTATTTTCGCATATTCATTCTTTCGAATTTTCAGATTTTCGAATTTGGGATTTTCGTTCTTTTGGATTTTTGAATTTCATATTTTCCTTCTTTCCGATTTTTGTTTTTTTCAAAAATTAGTTTTCGGAAAAATTTGTGAAACTTTTTTTGTTATTCGGATGTTTCTGAATTAACGAATATTCAGAATTTTGATGAAACACGAATTCAGAACGAAACACATCTCTAGTCAATGCTATTAATAAAGGACTAGCTGATTTTCACTGGGTCCAGCCTTTACTTTGCTCATTAAAGGAGAAGTACAACCAAAGCTTGTTTGGTTGTACTTCTCCTGTAGATCACAGAAATGCAGTTCGTTCTGCACCTGTGACCCATTTTCAGTAGACAGTGAGCTTAAGCCTGCTGTCGGCTGATGTCATAGTGCTGGCCCAGGCTGGGGCAAGATCGAGACAATAAAGTCGGGATTCACCCACAACCCTGGATCGGCACCTGGCTCAGCCTCTCAGCCACCCCCTCCACATTCCAGTGCTCCAGTGAGTGGGGGGGGGCAGAGCAGACAGCAGTGACTGAGAGTCACTAGCACTCTGCTCACAGAGCTCTGACAACTGAGCCATCAGTGGTCTTTGATCGTTTGGTTGTCAGGCTTAGATCCAGTGAGGGACTGATGCAGCATCGGACCGATGCAGCATCTATCTAGGTAAGTATGATTTTTGAAAAAAAAGCAGAACGTCTCTTTTAAGGGTTCAGGTGTGGGATGAATTTCTACCTAACTTTTCGTTTCTGCCAATGACCCCCACTATGGAGGTTTTCTCTCAAATCTATCTTTGTGACACCAAAAAATGGAGGATGAGGTCGTCAACGGAACAGAAAGCAATAAAGAACCCTTCCCTGCTCAACTAAAAATGTGTTTTTGTCTGTGTCTCTGGAGAGATTTCACCAATACGAGTATAGACAACAATAAAGGCTTGACAAACCCTTATCCAAGACAAATAAAATGTTTTGGCTGGGTTTGGGGATCAAATTCTTCTGTTCTCGCCCTCTAATAAAGAGTTGTAACATGGCCCATTTTTTGCTCTTCACTAGCTACTGATGATGGACATTCTTGGATGTCCATCAGAGCTCTCTATTTTCCATATATATACTGTATATATATAATTTTTTTTTTGTCTTATTCTTCTTATTATTTTATGGTATTATTGTCGTTTGCTACTGCTTGCTACCTACACAGAGGATTTACTTACACAAGCCCACAAAGTTCATATACCACAACTGTATCATGGTAATAAGTGCCTCGATCGGTCATGTAGCCATACGTAGGAGGTCATGAAGAAAGCTATTTGAGGTAATCAAAAATCGCTGGCATTGCACAGACCTCTAACTGAATGTTGTTTGAACTTAACATACTACAGAATTTAAATCAGATTTATTATTTTGTTCTTTCCTTATGCTGTTTAGCCGCGTGAGTCATTGTTGTCAGAGGTTTGACCTTGCAAGGGATGAAATATACTGCTGTGACAAGACTGGAAGGAACATGGCAACACGCAGCAATTCTACAGAGAGGGATTCTGAACCATAACCTCATTTAAAAAAAAACACACAAGGCAGCGTGTTTGTAGAAAGCTATACCAGGTACTACTTACCTGAAAATCTTTTTTCTTTTTTTCCTTTTCTGAGCTGCTAGTCTATAGTGCTGTCAATGCCCCTCAAAACTGTGATATTAAATACCGGGCATGTCTTTACCTCTCTCTTGGGTTGCATTGTCATGTAATGAGTTGTTAACCCCCATACTGCCCAGCTCTGGCATCCCTTTAACTGGAAATTTACAACGGGGAGGAAGGTTGGAAGAACTGCCAGATCATGTGACCACTGTGATTGGCTGTCACAGTGATCACATGATTGGGAACCTTTCCCACCAGCTCCTGATCATTGCTAGAGAATGGGATCTGTATTTAATAACTCGGTCACTGTACTGGGAGCGTACAGTGAGGGCACTCTCAGCACAGAAATATATAAAAAGCACTGGCTCACTGCAGTTGGCACACATTTTGGGTGTGGTTAGGGCAGGGACCAGTGGCGGCTGGTGCTCCATCGGTCAGGGTGGCGGCAAACCCCCCCGCCACCACACACCATACCCCCTTCTCCCCCCTCGACGGCTCACTGACCCTGTGCAGGTCATGGTTCAGCAGACACACACAGGGAAGGTATGAGGAGCAGGGATGTCTACTACTGGCGGAGAATGAACGGAGTTGGGCAGAGCTGGAGGAGAGGGGCTCTCCCTCATGTTTGAATCCATTGGCGGCAACTTCCCCCCTCTGCCTCCTCGGTGTCCCTCCTCTGTCTTTCCCTCCCAGCCAAGCCTTCAGACTCCTAGCCAATGGGGTCTCAAGAGCCTCTTCCTGATTGGCCGGGAGGAGAAACAGGAAGGCATTAGCGAATATTGAGTTGCTAATGTCACACAAGTGGGTGGGCTCTGGGCGCAGAGCACCACCCTATTTTGAAGCAAATTAGAGCCTCAGGCTCTAGTCATGTGCTTCTAAAAAAAAACCCTATTGAAATCCATGCGTCCAGTGCCCTGCATGCAGATTAGGTGCCGGACGCATGGATGGGGGGGTGGCACCCCCTATGAACGGGCCACCACTGGCAGGGACAGGAACCTTTTTGACAGTGAGAGTGTGCCTCGCATGAGGGGGAGGTTCCAGAGGAGGAGGTACAGCAAAGGGACTACTTTTTACTGCTGTGGAGAACATCCCCGCTACTAGTTCTTTACTGCTTACTGCCTGCCAGCTGCCTCCTCCACCAGGGGCTGTCTCCAAGCATCACTCCCGCAAGTGCTGTATAATCATCTGTGAGTGTTGCCGCCAGTTCTAAGTCGCTGCATAGACTCTGTTACTGTATGTTGGAATGTTCTTGACAATCCATTTCAAGGGCAAGGGGGCACTCTTTACGTCTAGAGGAAAAAATATTTCATCTACAAATACGGAAAGGTTTCTTCACAGTAAGAGCTGTGAAAATGTGGAATAGACTCCCTCCAGAGGTGGTTTTGGCCAGCACAGTTGATTGCTTTAAAAAAAGCCTGGATTCTTTCCTTAATGTAAATAATATAACTGGGTACTAACATTTTTAGGTAAAGTTGATCCGGGGTGAATCCGATTGACTCCTGGGGAATCAGGAAGGAATTTGTTCCCCCGTTATAGCAAATTGGATCACGCTTTGCTGGGGTTTTTTGCCTTCCTCTGGATCAACTGTGGGTGAGGGATTGTATATGGGATTATTTGGATATATATATATATATATACTTTTTTTTTTTTTTTTTGGTTGAACTAGATGGACTTGTGTCTTTTTTCACCCTGACTAACTATGTAAACTCCTGGATATTAGATCAAAGCGAGAATCAGGAATAGGTCAGTTGTGTATTAGGGGTTACATTGATTAGGGGCTTATGGTGTTCTCCATTGCAATAGAGCACCCATCTGGAAGTTGGGACTTATTTAGTGCAGGTTTCAGCCTCCTGACTGGGAAACTATTAGTAGGTATGGCACATAGTTTAATTGGATCAGGGAGCTTAGTTGGTGCACAGGAGAAAAACGGAGGGCTGAAAACAGTCTCAGGGCTCCATCACATGGATGGCTGGGGGAAGGGGCCATGCTTTTACCACCCCCCCCCCCACTACCCACCTAAACACAAAGGCAGCTGTTCAGAGTTGTGCTCATTCCAGGCAAAAATGTAATGGCGTGTCACATGCAACCTGTACCATTGGCGCAATGGATTTATGCAAGTGAATAGGGCCTCATCACAACCATCTGCATTGCATGCTTTTGTGGCACGATGGGGCAGCATTTTGAGGGTTAAAGCAGGCAGTGAATAGCCCACATATCGCCCTCTATAAAGCAACCCATCGACTTGGCAGTGTAGGCTCACATGTGAAGTAGCTCTCAAAAAGTAAGACTTACAAGTGATTTTAGAACAGATGCAGTAAGCAGGAACACTTTAAACGGCAAACGGTAACATGAAAACTAGATTGTAAACTCTGTTTATATATCCTATCATTCACAAGTTTACTATTATTACAACTGCTTGCATTAGCATTACCACTAGCCTCAAGAATTCTGCCTACTACTTATCACAAGTCGAGATTTACATGACAAACAGTTATTTAGATTGCAGATAAAACAGAGTATGCTGACTACGCTGTTCAGAAAATATTTCTCAATACTGTTCCTAACTAAAGCGGATTTCTTCCTCTCCGGCCCCAGGGGCTAACATCAGCATACAGTCATCTCATCTTTTCATGAGTGACATCTGATGACAATTGTGATCTATTCTTAGTATCCTTTTTTTGCAGAAAACATAAAAACAATGTAGTACAGGCACATTTAAGATTCCTTTACAAATGACCGCTTGACTACTGGAGCAATTTTTAAATTTCTTGTTAAACTTTTTACATGTTAAACTGTATTTTTTATAGAAGTAACTTTAACCACCCCCCCCAAAAAAAAAAATATATATATATATAACTTCTGAAAGCAGAGACCCTGGAAAATGAAATGGTGGTAGTAGCAAATTTTTATGTCATCTAACAATATTTGCGCAGTTGTTTATCAAAGCAAAAATTCCGAAAAATACACTAAAGCAAACACAATATTATACACAGGTTTAGGTAAAATATAAAAGATAAGGCTGTGTCGAGTAAATAGATACCAAACATGGCAAGCCTTAAACTTATGCATGGTTGTGAAATCAATATGGTACCCAATATTGGTCCATAGGTGATGCTTTAAAAGCCTGTATGAGTTATCAGTTTAGTGTTAGCCATGAATTACGGTCTTAGAATTATTGAGCTCACTCTGATATTCCTGGTGATAGCTCTGTGTGGCATAATTTATGTTTACATAAATGTGCTCTCCCTATGCAGCTTATTTTTTTGGGAGTACGGGGCTGATGGGGGTATTTTTAAAAAGAAAGTTGTTTTTTATTATATTTATTAATTTAATAATATGTATTTGTTTACACTTTTTTCTTTTTTTTTTCTTTATTTCACTTTATTGCTATGTGATATTATTGGGCAGGTGACAGACGGGTCCCTTTTTATAAAATGTGTATACTGTACTAAAAATATATTTGTGAAATGCTTTAGGTGTAGTTGCTGCTGTTAATTAGGATATCACCCAAATAAACACTGGAAAAATCCAAAAAAAAACAAACAAAAAAAAAAAACTGGACAACCAATAATTAAAATGCAAGTGTCACACAAGTAGCATTAACAAAAATGATACGACAGACCAAGAAATTGATCAATTAATAAACAAACACTCCATAAAGTGCTATTATGTAAGGTGCACAGTGCAAGGTGCAAAGTAAATAAAGTCCACTAGAATCAAGACGGAGTTGATTGCATGTAGAGATGAGATAAGAAACAGACTCCTCCACCAGGTTCTGGAAACGACAGGAGGGAGCTTCAGTGACACTCCACACTCAGATATATAAAACTCTTACCAGAGCTAGTTGGCTACCTATCTCTAGGTCAGCCTTACTAGCAAGCAGATTGCCTCTATGCGCATATATTAAAAGGAGGGTAAAAGACAATCCTTATTCAAATAGATTTGTCCATTCCCGTCCAAATCGTTCATATAAGGAACAAAAAAAAAAAAAGGCTCCACATAGTATAGTATTGCTTAATATTTATTAAAGGGTCCCTTTTTATGGAGACACTCGACTTCTATTAGACCCCCAATGTCATACCTGCCCTCTACTGCAGCTAACCAAGCAAACATTGTGCTTCAGATTACAACCATGGCAACACTAAGGATGTTTTCAGCACTGTTTATGTTCAGAGCCTCCTGAATAAACCTAATTTTTACATTTAAAAAAAAAAAATATGGGGGGGGGGGCTAAGGTGTTTGGGTTAACTTTAATACTTTAATTTTTACACTTTTTTTTATCACATAGGGGGCAAAACGTCTGTTATGTGATAATCTTTTTTTGTGACAGGTTCTCTTATATGAGACATGTCTCACCTACCTTCCATTGACCCTAATAGAGTACAACAGAACCCACAAGTGATGTAATATAAGGTGCTTCAGGGATTTGTCAGGAGCGTTCAGTACTCCTTCATCTCATTCCAGCATCCTGGTTTTGGCTGTGGCATTCTCTTTGTCTGTCTGTCCATTGCAGTCCAGCCAAGACTGCAGTCTCATGCTTGTGCTAGCATGTGTAATACCTGATTCAGTTGCCTGTTTGTCTACCCTGCTCCGCTAGGTTGAATTACCTCATTGACACCATTATAATGGATAAGGGGTAAGTGTGACAGGTTCTTAATAGGTAGAGAAGATCAACGAACAGACTGGAGATAGTGCCCCTTTATATGCCAGCAGTGGATGGTGCACTGTGCTATTGTGGTATGGGAGAAGGACATCTCTGATCAACATAGATGTAGTGCTGTGCTGGAGCTGACCTAAAGCATGCTTTGCAGGACTGAACTGCCAGGGTGGTAAGTGAGGACACTAGGGAGCAGACCAAGAAACCTTGAACCCCATTGACCCTCGCCTAGCAGGTCCCGTGGCTTGGTTTAGAATGACCCCAGGGCCTGTGGAGGATCTCCCTTTGTGTGTGAGGAAGGAACATCCTTTGTGAGTAACACCTACGCTAAAGAGACTGTAAATTCTGGGGAAGATGGCTTAATCTATTCCTTGGGGACTTTGAAGGGTTCTGCACTTATGTGACCACTGCATGGAAAGTTATGAGAAAGAGTGGAGTGCTCTACCAGTGAACTTCTGTCAGTGCATTGTGAACTGCTAAACATACGACAAAGTGTCTGTAACCTTAAGAGATGTGCTGGAGAGAATGCAAGGAATTAATGCGAGGAATTAAGCATAACCCATTAGGAACAACAAAGGTAGGCTAACAGAGTGACTAAATTTTCTTTTAAGATGAGATATTTTTTCTAAGTGATATGTATACAAATCAATATCTTACAAGTTCCCCTTTAAAATCCTATTTTTCCTGACCCCAATGTTTGTAAAAACAGATATATTTTTTTACATTGGACATACATGATAACTTGTATTTGTTCACATGTGTATTTATTAGAGACGTATGATTATGATTATGATTAGAGACTTATGATTTTTTTTATGAATGCAGTTTTAGAGCCTGAGGAAGTGGGATATGTACAAAATTTGTTGTGTAATCCCCGTCAAAAACCACCCTTGATGTTATCATCATTTAGAATTCTTAAAACTATCCAACTTCAAAATGACAAAGGATTTAAATAATTACACATAGAGTAGAAATGATCAATGGTGTACTGTGAAAAAAAATATTTCAAGTGTGAAACACGCTGTATCATTCATTATGGCCAAAATGTTATGTGTTTGAATTTGCATTATTGTTTTAGTAGAATTACAAATGAATTCCCACTCATTTTACCTAACTGTATGTTGTGGCCTTCCTCGGGCACCTCAAAAGTCTGTTTATGGTTTGGAGTGTTGGGGGTCATGCCATTATTATTAGGAAGCAGTGCCCCCACTTTGTGTCTGGAGCTTTTCAAGCTTAGAGGGTTTAATTGTGGTTCAGTATATGCAATTTAAGGAACCTTTAAAGTCCCATGCATGGTTGGCTGCTATTTATTATAAATTGAGCAATGTTGGTGCCCATTTGTGTAATTCTGGCAACATATAAGTATTTTCTTGTGCTGGCTATATTTGGCAGAATCAATAGCTCATTTTTCAAGTCGCATATTTTAACATTTTATTATTGTCAAATAATTAATAAATTATTTTGTATTTTTATATATACTTTTGTACTTGTGTGTGCTTTGGAGGGGTATTTAAAGTCCTACTTGTCCTTTTCTTTCCTACTATAGTTACATAGTTAGTCGGGTAGGAAAAGGCACAAATCCATCTAGTTCAACCAATTAAAGAAACAAAACAAAAAAAAAACATACAATCCCATATACACAATCCTATACCCACAGTTGATCCAGAGGAAGGTGAAAACCCCAGCAAAGCATGGGAAAAAAGTCCTTCCTGATCCCCCGAGAGGGTATTCCCTGGATAAACTATGCAGTAAAGCGAGTAAAATGCACTTTGCCTGGACATTTTCGTTATTCCGGGTGACAGGCCTTAGGCCAAGAACATGTGGATTGTAGGCCTCAGGCCAGAGAAGTGTGACACAATATGGCAGAGTTCCTCTACAATATTGGATAGGTGCCTGTCCCATCTGAGAAGAAGCAGGGAGGGTACAGGGTCCGCAGGATGCAAAACGGCAACCTTTACACGCGGTGGTGTGAACATACCAGTGCGTGGATTGTATCGTTTCCATCTGACAGCCAACGGTCAGCTTGTCAGATTTCACAAAATTTTAATTTTTTTTTTTAGTTTATATAGATTGGAAAGGTATTAGGACACCCATCATTGTTATGACAACCAGGTGATTCCTCTCATTTTCCATTTTGGCTATGAAATCAAGGGAAATGGGACGCAGATAACAAAAAACTGACAGTGGTTAAAACCCTCGGTTAGTCTATGCTTTGCCTTATTTCTAATTTAAGTTTGAAATAGAACTAAAGGCACACACTGCTCAGTAAAAACCTGCAGTGAAATATGCTTAAGTAATGCAATAAAGGCCTTGAGTGGATTGCTTGTTTCACGGAATAGGAGTTTCATTTTAACTCGTTGATGGCGGGCAGTCAACCAACACTGAATGCGTTTCAATGAGTAAGAACAGTAAACACCGAATTCTTCTAAGACGTCACTGTCTAGCAGTCCAGCAAAAGCTCATCCAGAGCTCAGTATTTTATCCTTGGCTGCTCTTCAGATTGAAGATTGTGTTTGGTTTAACGCAGACAACAAATATCACCCCGCAGACCCAGTACAGTATATCGCGGCAAAGTGTTGAGAGTGATAAAGTGACTAAACTCTCAGACATTGCAGAGAATTATATTTGCTCTTCACTATTAGATTTACTCATTGAAAGTAGATCCAGACCACTTAGCCCACCACGTCTGTCCTTCGATTGATTCGCCAGCTAGGGTAGGTTAAATAACAATTATCTGATCTATCTATCTCTCTCCCTTTTCTAAAGGCTCCTGTGTGTCCTGGCATCTTTGTCTGTCGAGGTAAATAGCACATTTATCCGCAGAAATTTCTTTGAAAACTCCTGCTGCTCTTACTTTATAAAGTGAATTGAGGAGTTGCATGCAGCCATAAACTTAGCAGGTGATAAGGGTCATCCATTGTGGCTGGAAGAATGGCGGGTCCAGCACCAACCAACTACATAATCCTTCAAAGCGTACATGTCCTGGAAGTACCGAGCTCAAAACTGGGGACATTCCCTATTTTAGAACTAACAATATGGAAACAGTTTTATTCCATGTAAAGTCCAATTACAGCTTCAGATAGATAGATAGATAGATAGATAGATAGATAGATAGATAGATAAAGTGGGGATTGGTTGGCACTTCTGTCACATGCTTAAAGCTGTACCCCCTTTAGGGAGATTTCTCTTCCTGTTCTATCCAACACATATCACCTGGACAAGAAGATACATTTTAATCAAAAGGGCACAAACAGGCCTGACCTTTCTTACTGAAGTATAAAATGTGATTTTATTATTGTCTGTGTCCCCTTTGAGAAGATTTACCCTCACTTCCTGTTCCATCTGACCTCTGTCATACTGTAGACAGGAAATGGGGATATTTTCCTTACTTCCTGTTCCGTTCAAGAAGAAGGGAGATTTTCCCTTACTTCCTTTTCTGTCAGATGGTCTTTATATACACTGGTAGAACGACAGTGGGGAGGTTTTACCTCACATCCTGTTATGTCTAAAGCTCATTCAATAGACACGGGGCTTTTTGCTCACTTCCTGTTTTATCTGACACAAAGGCAGGAAGTGGGAATGGTTTACCTCACTTCCTTTTATATCTCGTACCTATCCTATAGAAGGCAAGACAAAAAACCGGGAGATTTTTCTTACTTCTAGTTCTGTCTAACAACCATAAAATAGACAGGAAGTGGGGAAGTTTACCTCACCCTCTTTTCTCTCTGTTACCTATCTTATATAGAAAGTGAGGAAAATCCCCCTCAAGTAGGGACTAGACATGTGCAGTTAGTTTCATTCCAAATTAAAATTCGGATGAATTTCCGGTTTTCAGAATTTCCGAATTACAATAGTACCAAATTTAAATGAATGCGAAATGACGAAAAAAAAATTCGGAAGAAATGAGAATTTGAATACTTTTTGAATTTGAATAGTTTTCAAATTCGAATTCAAAAAGTTCTCAAATTTGAATAGGTTTCCAATTTCCAAAGAGAACAAAATAGAATAGAAAACAAAGGAATAGAACAGAAAAAAAACAATGGACTAGAAAAGAATATAACAGAAAACAGAATAGAATACAACAGAGTAAAACAGCTCTGTTCCATTCCACCGCATTATATTCTTTCATTTTCTGTTATATTTCCCTCTTTTGTATTCTATCTTTTTCCATTTTATTCCTCCACTTTCCACTCCACCCCATTCTCCTTGGAAATTGGAAAACTATTTGAATTCGAAAACTCTTTGAATTTGAAAACGATTCGAATTCAAAAACTTTTTGAATTCGAAAACTATTCGAAAACTTTTCTAATCGATTTGAAAACGAATAAATGAAACAAATTAGGAAAAAGAATGAAATTAATCTAACTAAACAAACTTATGTAAATAACGAAACTAAACTAAACAAGTTGTTTTGCTCTGCACATGTCTAGTAGGGACACAGCAATAAAGAGGTAACAGGGATTCTAATCCTTCCTAACTGCAACCAAAACTCAAAATTAGGCAGTCCATACGTGAGTCAGTTTTTTCATTCAACCAGTGGGTTAAATGAAAAAAAAAAGTCCCCATTCCCCCATCTACACTTTTAAGGTGGATGTGGGAATCCTCCCCGCTAAGCTATTGTATTCTGACAGCGGGGTAGCTTTCCAGCAGCCAGAATAAACTGCTCAACCCTGCTAGCTATATTCCGCAGTGCTGATCGAGCAGGGAAAGCCCAACAGGGCAGTTGTACATAAGCCAATGATTAGATTGACTTCTGTACAACCACAGTGCCCATACATGGATCGAAATTTTGATCCATGTATATTTGGCTTTAGGCATTAAAGCCAGAGGGCAGAGCAATGGAAATCATTATTTAATCCTTTTGTGGCCAACCATTCACCCGGAGGCGCTGGTTCATAGCTCCTAGAGAAATATATTCCAGAAGATCGGTACATAAAAGGCTGTTCTCCATGGAGTGTTCTTCACTTCTTTAAATATGTCAACACAATATGTCACTTTCATGCCGAGCTAGTTTTCTGAGCCCAGCCAACACGCTTCAAAAGGTGTGAAGACATCTGTACATATTTGTTTAGCGTTATTAAAGGTTAATGCCATATGTGACTGGAAAATACACCGTCACATCAAATAAGCCTTCCGATTTTACATATTTGCACAGAAAGATCAGATAATGTCTATAAGGTATTGTAAAGTATACAGGAGGAAAAAACATCTCTCTATACATACACATAAATCCTTGAATACCTCCTTCTGCTTGCCATGTTTTTCATGTAATAATTCAGTATTTACTAATCATAAAGAGAAGTAAGTGTTATGGAAATACACCATTCATTATATATGACTATGCCAAACATTATATATGAATAGGCTTGGTCATGGCTACAACAATAGGTTGCTTTGCTAAATGCAAATAGACTGTGCACTTTGCAATTGCAGTTGCACTCATTTTTCTTAGTAAATCTAATATGGTAAAGCTTCAGTTTGTGAAGAATACCCAATCACGTGCAAGGAAAAAAAGCATTTTTGCTTGCACATGATTGGAGGATGGAAATCAGCAGAGCTTCAACACATTTACTAAGATCTAGAAAAAATAGGTGCAACAGCACTTGCAAAGTGCATAGTCTATCTGCCTTTAGTAAATCCATCGCCATGAGTTATTATAAATAAATGGGCATTGCTCAATCATGACTGTCTCTCTTTTATACCTGAGTCCCTCTTTGCCTCTCTACTCCATTACTGACGGTCTTTTAGCTCTGATGATCAAATATAATCATAATCAGACCTATTATCCGATGTATTTGTTTTTTTTCAAATATCTCTTTTATTGAATATCAAAAAACAAGTAACATACACATAACAAAGCCACACATCGCCACTAGTCCTGAAAAAAAAACCATAATCACCTATATAACTGTTGAAGCAGCCATAGCAGAACACAGCTCTATTATATAATATCTCAAATTCTATGAGTCCTTAAGTTCATATGCTGTGGTAGGGTTATTTAGCCATTTTGACCAAACATTCTCATATTTTTTAAGGCAACCCCGGTTAACATAGGTATCTTTATACAAAGGCAAATTAACATTAACCAAATGTTTCCAAAAAGCAATAGTAGTGGTCTTCTTCCATGACATGGCAATGGCCTTACGAGCATAATAAAGTAATAAACTCAGTATCGTCCTCCCTGCCACCGTAGGAACCAATTCTTCTACCAGCCCCAATAGGCACACTCTCTTTACCCACTTCATTCTAGTAAACACCCATCGTCGAACAAATCCAAAAGTTGTGTATAAAGTCTGCTGGAGAATAATCACATCTCCAGCATTCTTGAGAAACAGTTGGGTTCATCATATGTAGTCTATGTGGGGTAATATAAGCCCTATGTGTAATTATATACTGGACCAGCCTGTCCCTTTGGGAAACCAAATGACGAAAAGGAAGATCCCAAATATCCTCCCAATCCTTATTATCAAGCTCAGGCACATCTTTCAACCACTTCTGTCTCAGATTACAAAGATCAGGAAGAGAGACCACCAGTAAATGATTGTATATTACATGGATTTCTCTGAACACTCCATCCAGACTACCTGTTCCAGTTCCGATTGCTCCAGCCTCAAAGAAATGGTAAAAAATTGACTGTTAAAAGCATGAGACAACTGGAGATAAGGGAACGTGCAAGAGGCTGGTACATTGTGTTCTTTCCAGAGAGATGTAAAACAACGTAAGGAGCCATTAGTGGGAGATACGTTTAATATTAAATCTGGCCCATGCTTGTGGATCCGGTAGAATAAAGAGATGTTCCAGGTTAGGATTGTTCCACAGGGGTGTGTTTGGAGAAATTACATCCGGTGGTAGCCTTTCATATGTCAACCCTGCTTTCCATGCTTTGATTGTAGTTACCATGGATGGGGTCAGTGTGTAAGGGGCCTTAAGACCATGGAAAAGAAGATGCCCTAACGCTTCCATTGAATGTAATACAGCTGCCTCTAGTATTGTGGAAGTGTTATATTTATCTCGACACAGCCACCATCTGGCGCTCACCAGCTGCGACACCAGGTAGTACCTATAGCAATCTGGAAAAGCTAGCCCTCCTTTTGAGGTGGGTCTCCTCAATGTTGACATTTTCTACCGTGGTGATTGAGATCCCCATATAAAGGAAGAAAAGAGTTGATTTAATTGTGCAAAAAAGGATTTGGGGATCCATTGGGGTGACTGGCCAGAAAGATAAGTAAACTTTGGAAGTATTTTCATTTTAATACGGTTTATTCATCGTAAAAATGATAATGGCAATTTTTCTCATGTTTTAAGTTGAAATTTGGTGGTTTCATATGCTGGAAGAAGATTATATTTTAGATAATCCGTCTCTGACCTTGACACTATAATCCACAAGTATTTAAATTGACCTACCCACTGTAATTGCTTTGCTTGCATGGCCATTTTTTTAGCTCCAGGATCAATCGGAAATAATAAAGATTTGGATCAACTACCTTTAAGTCCAGTCACTGTTGAAAAAGCTTCTAATACCTGAAGCCAGAGAGGGGCCTGCATCATTCAAAAATAATAACAGGTCATCAGCATACAGGGCAACCCTCTCTTCCAGCCCATCAATCTTCAAGCCCTGTATTTTGTATGATGTACAGTATGTTAAGTGCATGCATGAAAAGTAATACATAGGTGTAACACTTCCAGGTATCTATTACCTCTCACAGGTTCAGCTGTATGCCATCTTCCTGCCACATAGAATTAAATAGGATTTCTACTGCACATGTGAAGGCAGTGGAAGAACAGAACAGCTGGCTGCATATTGAAAGGTGTTGAGAGGCAGCCACCGCTGCCCTAATAAGCGATAACGCCACCTGAGTGGGTATCAGCACAGAGAGAGAGGCAGATTGCCTACTCACTTCCTGGTTACCAGAAGTAAACACCGTGATCACATCATTGCTGATTACCTATTGTGCTAGGAGGAACCTTTCAGAAGACTGACTTGTCTTTTGCACAAAATTTCCGGTGGTCATCTTGGAAAAGCCTGTGCATATTTGATACAGAGCTCTCCCGAGATTTGGGCAGCCATTTTGGACCCAAAAAGGCAACACCTTTCAGTTTTGGGAGTACCTAGGCAGAAATAAGTACACGTTGGCTAGTGAGAGATTGACCCACTGCAGGGAAAGGTTTCTGAGGAGCAGGGACAGACTAGGGATTGTACATGTCAACACTGAAATACTCCTTTGAGTTTGAGGAAGGCTCATTGAGCCCAGCTTGCGTCTGGATTGGCAAATCCTTCTGACCTTTGTCTATTTGAGGCCTACGGGAAGACTAGAAGACCTGGTTAGAGAAGCAATCTTTGAGCATGCTCTCATTTGTATTGCCCTGTCAAAGACCTGTATGCATCTATCTGCATTCTTTGAAAATATTACCACATTGTTGTGCAGTTTATCATTCATTACCTACTCCAGAAAATGCCTAAAGGACATTATGTTGCCTGGTCCTTTTACATCACTCTCACCCAACCAGTCCTGCCCCTGTCCATGTAAACACTGCAGCAGGAGTCGGGACCCCGGAGGAGAAATGTAAGGACATGTTTAAAAAATACTTTCTAAAAGGTTCATTACAATTTAATGCATTTTAACATATTAGCCATAACAATGCTTAGGTATAAATGGGTCCTGAGTGTCTTCTCAAGAACCTCCAAATCCAGGATGATCGGATATTCAAACTCATGTTAAGAAATAGTCAGCTGCTGGCCCACCCATCTCTCCTCTCAGCCCTTGCTATTGGTTATTAAACATATTAGGCTGGCTTACTAGCCAATGTTAAGTTATAAAAAGCAGGAGGAGAGTGGGTGGACCCACATTCTTTTTTTCCCCCAAAGTCAGAACTTGCATATCAGAGCACTGCAAGCTTTGGCTTCATTTTTTCCTGTTTTTATTTGCACAGGCTTAGTTATCTACTCCCTTGCAGTTGATCATTTTCCACTAAGCTTCAGGCACACACAGGTCTACTGTGGCCTTAAAAAAGGGTATGTTCACGAAAAATGAAAAAATGAACCAACTCCAAATATTCTAGCCACCTCTCCAGACCTTGTTGCACATAGTGGTTGTGTTCCCTTTTGCTGCCGGTGTAGCAGTCCATACACTATTATACACAGCCCTGTATCTAACATAAAGCCTGCAATGGCAAGTGATCAATGGTCAGTGTAGCCACGTGACCATGCTGACCAATTAGAAGAACAATCAATGTTTTTTCTTCTAGGAAAGTATCTCTTTGGTTAGCAAGGTCACACGGTTGCACTTACCAATGCTTGCTTGCCATTGTGAGCATTGTGATGGATACTCACTTCGGGGTTGAGTATTGCATTGTACAATGTACATAGTGGTCCTGATGGTCTTTGCTGTAGCAGTCTGTACACTGTACTACACAGCCCTAGAGTGAGTATCCATCATAACGCCTGCAATGGGAAGCGCTCAGAAGACTGTGATGGCCAATGAAAAGTGCTTCTTTCTTCTGGGAGAACTTACTGGAAGAAGAAGCCTCAAATGCACTTCTCATTGCTCTGCATGGTCCCATGGTTGTGCCTACCAATGAGCTCTTGTCATTTTGAACTTTATGATGAATACTCACTCTGGGGATGTGTATCGTGGCGTATGGTCTATGGGGTGGCTGGGCTATTTGGAGTTAGTTTAGCTTTTTATTTTTAGTTAAAAAGTGAACTTACCCTTTAAACTACATCTTAACTTTTTTTTTATCTTCAATTTTAAAAGACTTAGTGACTGTTGAAAGCCATCCATTGCTTTGGCTCTAAAGTCCTGCCTTCGCTTTGTATTTCAGACCAAGCATCTGTTTATTTCCTTATCTTTTCTACATTTAAGAGTGATATGGAAATGATTTGGGTCCCTAAAAAACAAGCCCTTCCATCTGCTACAAATGCCAAATCTAATTACTGCCTTTCCGGCTCCTTCCCCAGAGTTTTCTACTTGGAAATTTGTGTTGGATTTACATGAAATTAGAATAAAAAGTTGTTGTGTTCTAGAGAATAAAGGAAGATGGATTTCTTGGCAGAAAACAAAAAGGGTTCCCTGAGGCAAAAGGTGATGTCTTTGTGTATGGAATAAGGTAAAGAGATCAGGTATGACGAGTTGCCCACGGGTGGTATAGGCACTGAAATACAGTGTGGTTTTGAAGGCAGAAAGTCTGGCAGAATTTTTTTTGATCTTTTTTTTATTTGTTTGTTTCATTAAAATTTGATATAGTATATGCAAACTGAACTATACTTTATTGATATTAAAATTATATCATTTTTATATTTCTTCTGCATTTTTGTGTTTCAACCACCCTATGCTGTCTACTTTTCCATTGTAATCTGTAACCTATGACTTTTTGAACATCCCAAAAATATATATTTCTTTTCCTTGAAACTAAGGTGAGCAGGTTGATTATATGTTGATTTAGCCATAAAATTACTATTTTCAAAGATGGCAAGATTTTGCCAAACTGGAAATGTTTTATTTTGCTCACTGAGCTGCTTGCATGAAATATACTTTTGAAAAATCTACTTTTTCAGATTTTAGGGGCAGCTCACACCAAAATGGCTTAGGAATAGTGTTGAGCGAACCCGGACTGTAACGTTCGGGTCCGTACCGAACTTTCGGGTGTCCGTGGCACGGACCCGGACCCGGACATTTCAAAAATCGTTCGGACAGGCCCAGGCCCAGGCACGGTGCCTGTGGGCTTTCAAGCCATGCCTGGGCTTGCAATGTCAGGCCCAAGCGAGTTGTGATAAGGATTCGGTAAAACCACACTCGACGGGGATTTTAGACTTTTTCATCTAAAAAGTTTTCATATAAAGTACGTTCGTCGAGTCACTCGTTTTATTTTGTAAAGGTCAAACCGTTTTAGAACGGTAGAAACTTTTATCATTAAAATACCGATTTAGTTGTATATTAGTTGGACGAGTGGAATCAAAGTTCCTTTTCTTTATATATAAAAACCCTACAAGTTT
>BLSH010145781.1:158497-189826 GCA_018402905.1 Glandirana rugosa
TTTTTTACTTGATTTTAATTTATTTTCCCTATCCCCATTTATTTGTAGGGCACTTGCCCTAGTTTGAAGATGATTTTAGAACAGTTATATGGCTTCTACCATTAATTAATACTTTTCAGACACAGTTTGAAGATGATCCACATTCACCTCCATTTTTGCTTTTTTTATGTTTTTATTTTTTAAAAAATATTTACAGTTATTTCCCTGTCCCCATTTTTTTGTAGGGCACTTGCCCTACCCTTACCCCCATTTTACTTCCTTTTGCAGCCCTCTGGGGCTTTCCAGGACTTTGTTACAGCCATTTTTGTGCATAAAAGTTCGGGTCCCCATTGATTTCAATGGGGTTCGTTGTCCGTGCGATCGTTCGGGTTCCGTCCGGACCCGGACCCGGACTTTGTCCCGAAGTTCGGACGGACCAGCAGAACCCGAACTTCCAGAGGTTCGCTCAACTCTACTTAGGAACACATTCCACTTTCCTGTGTGATTTCTGCGCATTCCCATGCAGTGTGATTTTGCAGCTCATTCGAGCTTCAAAAAATGCAGCGGAACGCATAAAAAATACTTTTGAAAATGTGCCGCACCCAGTTGAATGGTACTGCAGCCTGCGCAGTTCATTTTTTTTTTTGTGCCACCTGTTCACCATTGCCACTTACTTTCTGTCCTGAAAATGCAACAGGAATTAACTATCTGGATATAGATAGTTATAAGTAATAACACCAGAGATTGTTGATTAAGGGAATTTTCGATTGCCTCCTGAGGAATTGGGAAGGAATTTATTGTTCCTCTGCTGGAGAAAATTGGACCATGCTTTATAAGTTTTTTTTTTTTTTCCCCTGGTTCATTTGTGAGTATGGGATTCTGTACATACTGGTTTTCTATTTATCTATCTATATTTTATTTATTCTATTTTTTTTTTTTTTGTTGCTTGAAATAGATGGACTTATATCCATCAACCTTTATCCACCTCAACATCTTTTTTGGCATAGATATGTAACTATGCAACAGGAAATAAGAGGAAATCTCTCAAAATTGAGAAGAAATACTCACTTAGATAATCATCACAGAAAAAGGCATCGCCACTGGAAAATATCCACTCCTTATATATTGGTAAGAGCCGTAAAATTTTGGATTTTCCAACACTTTTTGTTTCAGTGACAATGGTCACCAGGACAAATAAAGAGAATAAATCTACCCAACACAGAAAGTAAAAAACTCTATCCAAAAAAAATAAATATTGGCCATAGAGTCTTTTAAGTGACTTTAAGAGATCCTAAATCCCCGTTCACACATGGGCAATTCCAAATAATGGCAAAATGTGCAATGCGTGTGTGGATGCCATTCATCTTGAATGACACCTCAAAGGTGTAGCAGATCTGTCGTGATTGTTGAGCGACAAAAGACTTGAGAATTGCAGCAAAACACAAGTACAAAATCACTTCTGGCTCAGGGCCAAAATTTGGTCCCTGAGCTTCTTTGGAGCAACAATCGTGCATTGGGCAATCCATTCAAGTGAAAGGGCTCCCCCATACGCAACACATTTCAGCATGAGAATTTGTGGACAGAAATGGAAGTTCCCACCATGTGTAGTGTGAATGAGGCCTAAAGGTCATCAATGGCAGAGTCCTTGTTTCTCGCACAACTGTTTTTTTTAAGATCCTCATCAGGTTGTTGCCATATTGGTATCAGCTCCTGCTCTGTTATTTAATTAATGAACCAGAAAGAAGTACGACTCCAGCAGAAAACACTGCTACATCATTCCTATGAAAGGCCCAGAGAACCGTCCCTCCGACAGATCAGTTGACAATCTCTTCTTACGAAAACTCACAGATGAAAAGAACATCTTTGGCCATAATTAATTTTTCTTACTGGGACATAACCTGCAGTTTACCAAAGCAAATAAAAGTAATGTATCACATAAAAGCTTTGTTGACTGTGCAGGGATGATTCACCTAGCTGAAGCAAATGTTATGTACTGGCAATTTAAGCTTTCCCTGTTATTGATTTTAAAAGTCAGTCCATCAAAAGGTAAAAATTATTTTTGGGTATGGGTAGGATTCGTTACCCCTCAAAGAGGCAACAGTTTGAGTCTAGAGCTACTCAGGCCAATTCTGATCACAAGTTCATATGAATAATAGCAGGTGTGATCCATTAGTTTTTGTATGGTAAAGATTGGGGATATGTTTTAGTTGTACAGTGAAGCATGTGATGCTGGACAGTATCACAATGCTCCAAATCAGTCATAATATGGGTAGTATTGTTTTTTCTCTTTGTGTTTCCAATTGGGCAATAAAGAAAAAATAGCACCCCTAGTGTGCTAATTTCAATCCATAAATATTTGCCAGCTTGTGCCATCAATTTTGGGTAAATACCTCGAAGTGATTAGATAATTAATCGTTGAGGCGCTACCTACAAAATAAGTGATAAAATAACATTGGTCTGTGTATGTGAAAATATGCAATTCCGTGCAGCCAATAATAATACAATTATATCAAACATTCCGCAATATAAGTGTTCCAAAAATTTGTGAAAATCAAAGAAACAATTCAATTGAAAACAATATTAAAACGAAAAAATTATGATATACAATATAATAATGCAAATCTTCTATTCCACATGTTTAATAGTGACATTTGAATGCTTAATTGACAGTGCTCCACTTGAATAATGTGCTCTACCACCTAATGTAAGGGGGACCATTCGTCAAATTACTTTGGGCCACCAGGGCCCTCTCTGCTTAAAAGAATATTCCTTAATTCATTAAAGACTTGGTATCCACTTCTTAGGCTCTCATCTCCAATATCACCACCAGATGTATCCCAGAACGAAAGAACAATAACGCCATGACCGTGCAATAACGTTTATTAAAGATTAGAAGATGATTGGCTACCATATACAGCTGCATCAGATTCTGAGTGCTTCATATTTAGTAAATCAACCCACATTTTCCAAATTATAATTGCTTCTAAAGGTAATTGTTTAAAACGTTTTAGAGCTTTTTCCCATTTGCAATGCTTCCCAAACTTTTGCTTGGAGCTTGCACATAGAGGGAGCACCTAACCCTCTAATGTCAATTCTACATGTCTCATGATCTTTTGAGGGTAAGTCTGATCCTTTTGCGCACAGATCTTGAGAAAGAGCTACCTATTTGTGCCCGTGAGCGTCTTTCGAGCAGCTGTAGTTCTAGCTGAGGGTGTGCATATAGGGGTGCTTATGCTGGGACTTCAAGGAGACCCTGAAAAACAACATAGCCATCATCTTGAAGGACATATCCCTTATCAAACTTTTTTTCTTACATCATAAAACAGTGGTTTACAGATTACACATTTTGTGTAATATGTTTCATAACACTTTAAAGCCCAATGCCAGACAAAACTTTGGGGAAAGAGTGTACTTTCTAGCTTCCCCATCTGGGGAGAGGTAACCTTTTGTCAATCCTCCCTCCTAAGGTGATGAAGGTCCTTTACTTTCTGGAGAATGATTTCTATAGTAGACTGTGTGCCTGATTTTAGACCCCAGGCCTGGATCCCAGGACTATAGGCCATCACACCCATTTTAAAGGCATTATATGTTGGCTTAAAGAAGATATTTGCTGCTAAAGTCTTCACTGAAATAGTATTATACTCAAACCTCTTGTTTTCTTGGGCTGTATCCACCAGATGATGTTCTGGGGTTAAGTTACTAAAGGCAAAAAGATTGTGCAATTTTCAAGTTCAGTTGCTCCAAAACATAGTAAATGAGGTGAAGCTTCACATTGCACAGAAAACCCAATCACATGCAAGGAAAAAAAAAAAAAACAGTATTTTTGTTTGCACATGATTGGATGATGGAAGTTGGCATTGCTTCCCTTCATTTATTAAGCACGGAAGCAACTGCACTTACAGTCTATTTGACTTTAGTAAATCAACTCCTCTGTGTGATGCTTCTGGATGCTGCGAGCCAATGAGCAACTTCTAGCCAAGGAGGTGTAGAAGCCCCATGTGAATTTGGATTCTTCCACCTCCTTCCTAGCTACTAAGTTCAAGTAAAGCATTTAAATTACATTCAAGTCTGGATCTAGATTTCTTGTATAGATACTAGAGTATTTAAATGATACACCCTTGGGTCAAAGGTACTCCTGGGAGGGAATCCAACCTACAAGCTACTACCCTCCTAAGTAGAGGCACTAAAGATTTAAAGTGGCTCTAAAGGTGCGTTTTTTTTCTCCCTTAAAATAATAAACCCATCATACTTACATGTTCTTTGCAATGGTTTTGCACAGGGCAGCCCTGATTTCTTGCCCCCCCCCCCCGCCTTGCAAGCTGCTTGCTCTGAGGGGCACATGTGCTTGCTTGCTCCTGAGCTGCCTCAGCCCCCCCCCCCCCGCTCCCTCCTCACTGGCTGTGATTGACAGGAGTGGGAGCCATTGGCTACTGTGTCTCACCCATAAGGAGGGAGAGACCCAGGAGAGCCACTGCTTTTGTGCACATCGCTGGATCGAGATGGGGTTTGGGTAAGAATTAGGGAGGGCTGCAGGGGGATCTGCACCCAGAAAGTTTTTTACCTTCAGGCATAGGATGCCAGAAGGCAAAAAACCTTCACCCTGTACAACCACTTTGAGAACTACAGTGCGCTAGATAATAATTCTCCCACTTAGTGAAAGCTAAAGCATACCTGTTTCCCAGGTATTGCTACAGCATGGCTGTATAATAGCTGTAAAAATGGGGTCATTTTAAATGACAACCCTCCGTTACAACACAATTTTATCAGTAAAAAATTGTTATGAAAAATGTAATGTCTTCCAGTTATTGTGCTCAGGTACTTTGAGGATCAGACTACACTTTCAGAGCAGATCTTCTCTGCTCCAGCTCTGCATTACCTTCCCTTGTTATATTCTTTCCATCTTTTGGGTGCTTTCATGAAATTAGCTTCTGAACTTTTCTGTTTTTTAGGCCAGTGTGATTTTCAAGCTTGTACCATGCAATATTCATTTAATTACCATAATACTCAGGACTGCATTGCATTTAATAATTTTCCTAGGAAACAATTAAATTGAGACTATTTATAGCAGGTCAAGCTTTTACTGTACTGGGTCTTTTGCTACAGGGCTGGTGATAATAATAAGGGAAGTGATGAAATGATACATCAGAAGTAATTAAAATCACAAGTAATTATAAGTGAAGCTCAATATTCAGACTGTGGGGGAAAGCTGCCGAATAGAAAAGCATTGAACGGCTCTCAGAACAAAGTCCTGTGGTAAAATATTAAGATTTGCATACAATGAAAACATTAAATCATCACCCAAATTCCTCTGTGTTTTCATTAGTTACAATGTTATTAATATTAATAGAGATGGGCAAATCTGTTCTGCTTTGACAGTCTCTGAAAGATCTGAAAGTACTTCTAAAACTTTATATATATATACACCATATTACCAAAAGTATTGGGACACCTGCCTTTACAAGCACATAAACTTTAATGGCATCCCAGTCTTAGTCCATAGGGTACAATAATGAGTTTGCCCACCCTTTGCAGCTATAACAGCTTCAACTCTTCTGGGAAGGCTGTTCACAAGGTTTAGGAGTGTCTATGGGAATGTTTGACCATTCTTCCAGAAGCGCATTTGTGAGGTCATGCACTGATGTTGGAGAGAAGGCCTGGTTTGCAGTCTCCACTCTAATTCATCCCAAAGGTATTCTATTGGGTTGAGGTCAGGACTCTGTGCAGGCCAGTCAAGTTCCTCCACCCCAAACTCACTCACCCAATCACATGCAAGGAAAATGTAATAAACTGCAATTTTTCTTGAATATGATTGGATGATGGAACTCAGCAGAACTCATTTACTAAGTTCTGGAACAGCTGCACTTGCAAAAGTTCACAGTCTATTTGCCTTTAGTAAATCAACCTCTTTCTGTCTAGATGACACAACAGGAAAGTCATGATAAATCAATTTACAGACAGTTTCACTGGAGCAAATGTCCTCATTTGAATACATTAACCTATTTCCTGTTTTGCTTATCAATGTCTTTTGATTTTCTTATCTGAAATCAGTGTCACCATCACAAATCATGGGCCCTTCTCATTTTTAATGGGCTTGCAATGAACCTTAAAGGAGAACTATAGACAAAACATTTTTTTTTTCACTTTGGATAGAGTAAGGGAGGGTTATTACCCCTGTCAGATTTTTATTGCCATCTGTGCCCCATTTCTGGGATTTCCCTTCACTTCCTGTCCCATAGCCAAACAGGAAGTGAAAGTAAATTAAGGGAAGTCCTTGGTGACCCCCAGGCCACCAGAACAAGTGTCCCCATTGAAAGATTTCACCACTATTACTTTTCTGGGGACAACCCAAAACGTTGGATTTTTTTTTTAACTTTCACTTTCCGTGATAATGGTAAACAGGATAAATAGAGAGGGTGTATCTCCCTAATGGGGGTGCAGACATCAATAAAAACCAACAAGCATTCTAATCCCTCTGCACTCTATCCAAAAAAAAAAACGTTTTGCTTTTAGTTATACTTTAATGTACACGAAATTGCACATGCACTATTAATTAAACACAACACACACCACCTGCACTATGGTGTGGTGCATTGTTTTCTAGCTACTGTAATACAGTGTGTTGCTATTTAAGATGAAAAGCACCACAGAGAATGGTGTTCCACACATCGCGGTAACATGCAGAACACAGGTCTTACTGCATGACATGCAACAGTGGGGAAGGAGGGTTATTTGGCCAGTGAAAGCTGCAAGGCTCGTGTATTGGGAACATTAGCAAACCAGGGAATTTGGAGTTGACCTACAGTAACATAGACCAACTGCAGATTGCCTGGTTTGCTCATTTTTGAACCCTGCAGTTCTCACTATCCAAAAAAACCCTTCTTCCCCTCTGTTTTTGCTCTTCTTCCACAGCTGCATGATGATATTCACCATCATCTAAACCCTCTCTAACCCCTCTCTTCTAGCACAGGCAGTCAAGTTTCGACCCTTGCAGTCCTCTGGCCTATATGAGCTGCTGTCACGATAACACGTATGTGCCAATCTTCTCCACCCACAGGCTGGTGCTGGAAATAACACAGAGGACTTGCAGTAGTCACATGACCAACATTTTGGAACAACCTGACAGGTAAGTGAAGGGAAGTAAAATATTGTAAGGAAGGGAGCTCCAGGTACCTATCTGGGACCATGCTGGAGTTGGCCTTTAAAAACAAAGAAGTTCAGGTCTGAAGTTAGGACCTATTTAAACAGGGCACAACAATATTGGAATATTTTTCTGGGAAATGGGAAACCATTTTTCATTTTCAATAATACTTCCATTTCGCAAACAATAAATGACATTTCTGTCTCTAAACATAGCATTAATCTCATCTCTTCAACAATGCAAAGCAAAGTTGCATCTCCGGGGTTATAATATATATGTATAATCCACCACACTGGGGCCATGTAATGTGCTATAAGGTTGTAAAATGTTATGAAGCCTTGTTTTTTTTGTTGATTTGATTTATGCTTCTACATCTTCTTACAGAGAGTAATTACACTTTTTTGCTTTGGCATTTACATACGATTCCTCCATTGGAAATGTGAAATAAACGGCTGAAGTTGCTACATCTTGACATTGAGGCCTTCTGATTTATTGAGTATATTAGCTGGTTTCCTGGTGGAAGGTGTAAAAATATATAAAATCTTGTTACCTAGAAATAATGATTGAGTAGATAGAATGAGGACATTACTCTATCCAGTGTCTGAAAAAAGGCCACACTTAAGCTCCATTACCTAATGTTCTGCATTACAGAGCGCCTGTCTCCAGTTCACTAGCAACTGCCATTTTATCATCTGAGTCAAAGCTACTGAGACTGTATCATTAACATAGGTACAGTTACTCATAGTGAGATGGCCATGGAATATCAGCTATCTACAAAAAGGCAATGACCTAAAGTATAATTAAACCCAATCACCCAATCTCATATTAGCTTTAATAGATTCATTAAGTTTTGAAAGTAATTTTCAATATTTGCTATCCTTGAAGAATAATTCAGGTTCTGATTTTTTATATAGTTACTTTAAATTAGCTTGGACCAGTGTACTGCAACTATGCATATCTACCATACCTGTGGGATCCCTCTAAAAACTGGAAATTACTATAGTAGACACCACTGTTGGTGTTGTAGATACCGCTGTTGGTGGTGTTCAGTCTGAGACTGGGTAGGTGTTTTTTCAGAGGGACCCCTTTGCCACTTGCCTATTAAATTTCCTTTCTGGGTAATTTTCATTGTATTTTTTATTGGAATGGACATTATTTGTTTACACATAATTTCTTAATGGTCATGGCCCTATGACCGAGATAAATGTGGATCACATAAACACTCAACAAGACTTACAACATAAAATAGACCTGAGGTGTGCCTTTGTCACCTGGTCGGTATGCCAAGAAAAGAGTGCATACCCAAGATAAATAATGGGTGATTATGGAGAGGAATGTGCTGAGAAGTGCCCTGAAAAAAAGGGAATGGGAGGGAGGGTATCGCGCACTGGAGCCGACAAAGAGCATGGGCGAGTGGTCTGCTTAAATACCCTCTGGACTCCTCCCATAAATTCAGGCCACCATACTGGCCTTCTTATTTATGGTCGTGGCTCTATAACCAAGATAAATGTGGACCACATAAACACGCGACAAGACTTACAACATAAAATAGACCTGAGGTGTGCCTTGGTTATCTGGTCGGTAAGAAAAGGGGGCAAAAATACCCAGATAGGGAAGTGGTTCTTTATTGATCCTGTCATTATTGAGCAAGCTTGGCGAAGGCATGTGCCAGCTAAGGATTTGGAATGTATCTCGTGAAGCAGGCAGACTTCCATCTGCCTAATTTCTTGATCACGTGGTCTGGTACTCCGTGCTGAGATGCAGCCGAGGCTGCTCCGATCCGGAAGGAATGATCCGGAAGGAATGGCTGCCACTCAGGGGCTGGTTGGAAAAGGCAACAAGGGGCTAGCGTCAGATTAACTGGGTAGGTGAGTCAGTAGCCGGTCAAGCACCGCCACTGGGCACCAGGCGTTGTTAGTCTGAAAGAGGCTGATGTCGACCCCGGGTCCAGATTGTTGAGTTTTAGAGACTTCAAGGTAAAGGCCGTAGTGGTTTTGAAAGCGAGTCAAGTGGCGTCTGTATAGTATCTGACTGCCAGTGCCACTGAAGGTGAATTCGCTAGACCACAGAAAGCAGTAGAAGGCCAGGTAGGTGGCCGCTTGGATAACTAAACTGGGTCGAACTCCGAACGAAATGTGAGGATTTTAGACATGTCTCCAAAGATGGCACTTGACTACGGGCTGATGCTTCTGGATGCCACGTAGGAGGGATCTTACTGTTTGGGCCATGAACACAGAAGGCTTTCCGGGGTCCCACAAGGACCGCAAATGCTGGATGCCGGCTAGGCATAGCCCAATAGTGTTATGAGAAAGAGCCAGATGCATGTGGTAATACGATACAAAGGCTAGAACATGCCTTATGTCACCTGTGGTTGCTCCAGGGCATGAGGCTAGAAACCTGCAGTAGGTGTTCCATGCAGTGTGATAGGCCTTCAGTGTGTTGCGGAACAATGAGTGGTTAATGAGCTGTGTTGTTTTGGCAAGGTGTGGTTCCAAACCATCGTTAGCTGTGACCAAGGAGGAATAGGTGTAGACGTTGGGTCGGCTCCAGGTTTCTGCTGGAAAATGAAATAAATTGACACGCGACAGCGCATCCGCTGCGATACTGCTCCCGCCCTGAATATGCCTACAGTGGATGTTAAATTAGTGATACAGTGACAGCTGCACCAGCCTGCATAGGAAGAACATGACGGGGAGTGATCTGGACCTACCCCTGTTGACGATGTCTGCCGTAGCCTGATTATCTGTAGCGAAGACCACATTTGTCCCATCCATGTGTGGCCCCAGACCTGAGCAGCTGCCACAATGGGATACAGCTCGAACAGTGATGACAACTAAGTAAAACCGGGGATTAATAGGATTTCTGGAGGCCAAGGTCCATTGAACCAGTGATGGCCAAAAATTGCAGCGAAGCCTGTAGAGGCTGCGGTATCTGTGACTACCTGTGGTGACGAAGCTGATACTGATGGGATAAACATTGATATGCCATTTCAGTTTGTTAGGAACTCATCCCATATTGCTAAGTCAGCTATCGCTGCAGAGTCTAACTTGAGGATTTGATGAGCGTCTTGTACTTGAGTAAGAAAACCACGAGCCGTGGAATGAAAGACAGCTCTTGAGGAATAATCCTCATGGCAAAATTGAGCATCCCTAACAGGGACTGCAGCTGTCTTGTAGTACACCCTTGCAAAAGAATAAAGTAGTGAATGACCGACCTAATACGGGCTCGTTTGTCAGGAGGCAGGCTGTCCTGCATAGCACGCATATCCAAAGTGATACTTAACAAGGTGATGGATTATGCTGGGCCTTCTACTTTATTTTTGGCTATGGGCATGTTAAGGTTGTTGAACACCACTCTCAGCCTGTCGAAGCCTACAGGGGGTGTGTCTGGCTGCTCGATGAGTAGAAAATCATCCAGGTAATGGATGACCATCTGACACTGGGCCTGGTGCAATAGGATCAATGTAAGGGACTGGGCGAAAACATCGAACAGCCATGGGCTGCTTTTGGACCCGAAGGCCAACTTAGTGGCAACGTAATAGGAGTCCCTGCATTTAATGCCGTGTCAGCGCCAGAGAGATGGCTTGATAGGCAGGAGTTTGAATGCATCTGAGATGTCTGCTTTAGACAGCCATGCGCCGGTACCTATTTTAATGATGGCCTGGATGGCCACATGAGATGGGCATGGAGGATGGTGGGTGTGGAGTCTGGCATACCTGCGGGAGAAGCTGGTGGTTCCAGGACTGCGGCTGAGTCTGGGAGAGATGTGGGTGGGCGCACTTCCAGAACTGTCACTCTGGTCTGGACATCAGAGACTGCTGCAGATAAGGAGGAGACCAAGGAGTGCAGCTGGAAAATGGCCCCCAAGATAGATCGCAGGCATGCCTGCTGAGTGCTAAGCCTGGAAGCAGCTGGTGGCAGGAAGAGGAGCCTGAAAAGCTCTGCCTTCCTGGCCATAGAGGGGTAGGGAATGCCTAACCGACTGATAGGCGAACATGAGGATAGCAGAAATCGAATGTGCAGGAATGCACTGTCGCCGTAATTGGTCGTAATTGTACTCAAGAGTGTAAGAAAGAAATCCAATACGAACCGTCTGTGTGTAGTAGATAACCATTATGAATGTGTGCCACGCATCCAATATGAATCGTTGTGCTAGCGGTCTGGCTAGATTTGAATCTGGCTGTAAATGAAAAATGAATCTGATGCGAATCAGCTGTGTGAAGGAGATAACCAATGCAAATCGGTGTGTGCCCTGTATCTGATACGAGTCGTTGTGCCACCGATGCAGCTAGATTTGAATCGAGCTGTAATAAAATGAATCCAAATGGAATCGGCTGTGTGAAGGAAACAGCCGATGCAAATCAAATATGTGCAGTGTATCTGATACGAATCGATGTGCTGCTGGTGCAGCTTAGATTTGAATTGGCTGTGACGAGTATGAAATGAATTTGATGCAAATCAATTGTAGGGAATTACATGAACCAATGCGAATCGGTAGGTAGGGTAAATGATGAACAGAGTAAATTACATGAACGGATATGAATTGGTTGTACGATACTAATCGGTTGTGGGGAACGACATGAACCGATGCGTACCGGCATGTGTAATGTGTCCGATGTGAATTGTTGTGCCGCCGACGCAACTTAGATTCGAGTCAGCTGTGATGAGTATGAAATGAATCCGACACGATTCAGCTGTGGGGCAGGACATGAAACGATCGGTAAGTAGGGAAAATGACATGGACTGAGTAAATAACAGAAACCGATACGAATCGGTTGGAGGGTAGTGACATAGATCGATATGAATTGGACTTAGGGTAAATGACATGACCGATAGGAATCGGTTTGCAGGGTAAGTGACATGACCATTTTTAATCGGTTGAAGGGAAATGACATGAACTGATGCAAATTGGTAGGTAGGGTAAACGATGAACAGAGAAATGACATGAACCAATACAAATCAGTAGTAGGAACTGACATGACCGATGCGAATTGGTAGTAGGAAATGGCGTGAACCGATGCGAATCAGTAATAGGGAATGACGCGAACCGATGCAAATTGGTAGTAGGAAATGGCATGAACTGATACGAATCGGTAGGTAGGGTAAATGATGAACAGAGTAAAGACATGAACCGATGCAAATAAATAGTAGGGCTGACATGACCGATGTGAAATGGCGTGAACCCGATGCGAATTGGTAGTAGGGAATGAGGTGAACCAATGGGAATTGGTAGTAGCAAATGACGTGAACCCATATGAATCGGTAGGTAGGGTAAATGAACAGGGTAAAGACATGAACCAATGAGAATTGGTAGGTAGGGTAAATGAACAGAGTAAAGTCATGAACCGATGCAAATCGGTAGCAGAGAATCACATGAACCGATATGAATTGGTAGTAGGAAATTACATAAACCGATACAAATCGGTAGGTAGGGTAAATGATGAACGGAGTAAGACATGAACGATGGAAATCGGTAGTAGGGAATGACATGAACCAATACGAATTGGTAGTAGGAAATGACATGAACCGATACGAATTGGTAAGTAGGGTAAATGATGAACAGAGTAAGACATGAACCAATACGTGTCAGTAGGTAGGGTAACCGAAAAATAGGGAAGATGACATGGGCCGAGTAAGCAACATAACCAATACGAATCGGTGGCAGGCTTTACGATGTGGGCCGATACGAATCGGTAACTAGGCTAGATTCGGACTCTAGTAAGCTTGCAATGTATTTGAAATGCATCGGACAATACGAATAAACTGGCCTGAGACTAGCCGTGTGGTGTAGCGCTATGCATGACGCACTTGGGAATTAATCCTGGGGCTAGCATGTTTGGTGGAATAAGGACTGCACTTTGTAAACGAGTGATTCGTAAGTTCCACTGCGGGAACCGAACATATGAAATGGGGGACACGATGAACGGGAATGAACTTAACATGAAACGAGAAACGGTAACAAATCCTACCTGCGACAGTGAGCAAGACTCGATCGATAAACCTTGAATAAAGCAACGCAACACACTGAATTTGTTAACAAAAGACTCACGGTCACGAACACGAAGTGAGCTGGGATGAGTTGGCCTGGTGACGTAACGTATCGTGCATCGAAGCCGACAGAGCAGGGGGCGAGTGGGCTGCTTAAATACCCTTAGGGCTCCTCCTATAAATTCAGGCCACCATACTGGCCTCCTCTTTATACATTCACATTCATTGTCTGTTTTACTGCTTATCGTTATACTCTGCATACTGTTTGTCTCCCATTGGTCTTCTGAGGAAGCGAGCTCTAGATCCTGTGAAATGCAACTTCAACTTCTCAAATGTCATTTTTCAGACATTGTGTTTTTGATATATGCCCTTTTATAACGTTGTGGTTCACTCCTACGGATACGAATCTATATATCATACAATGCAGAGCGGATACCCTTCTGCACTGTAAACACAAGAGGTTGGGCATTGGGCACTGGCACCATTTAGAGAATGCTTTGCATTTCCTCAATGAATCTAAAGCATTCTCTGATGGATGAAGTGAAGAGTGTGATGTCACTACTTTGTCTCTCCACCTTGTCCAATCAGAGAACACTTTGCATTCATTGCGAAAATGCAAAGGGACCTCGGAATGGTGCCTGTTATGAACTGGAGGAGAGAATATTGAAGAAATGATTCCTATTTCCTGCAGTAGGCTGATAGTTACATAGTTAGTCTGGCTGAAAAAAAAACACAAGTCTGGTAATACTTAGATTATGGAGATCTCCAGATTCTCCTGCGGTGACCGAAGTCATACATACTCTCTCTACGCATTTCACCTATGAGCATATGCTAGCGTCAGTAGCTGGGAAACATATAGAATTCCTTAATAACTGGCAACCACGGATTGACTGGTACGATACATACAAAAAGCTATAGCTCTCCTTCTGACAAACTTGTTAAATGTTAAATCGTAGGTCTCATCTTAAACTAATCGCTTCTAGTGCACAATCCTGAGTAGGGAAGTCATCTCAGAGACTTTCCTTTCCCTACCCCCCTCCCCCTATTCCTGTTTTATTTTCCTTACCTTTATCATCCATTTCCTTTTAAGACAAGTTCTTGCTTTTTTTTTTTTTTGATATATTAAATGGACCGACATACTAACCAACAGTGCATCATCTAATGAAAAAGAGTTATGGTAATACTCTGAGTTGCTTACAATAATTGTTTCAGATGTTGGGGATTGGAGACACTGCCCTCCTCTTAAGACACAGTTAGTTCCCATTGGGGAGTCTGAGAGCAATGGATTGTCCTACCTATACATTACTCAGCCATCACACTATCTGTTTGCAAATTCACTACAGATTGTTATGTTGTTATTTGCATAATTTCATATATATATATATATATATATTATTTCTCTTTACTTATTCTTTAGACTGTAACTCATTTTACTATGCTTGTTGTATGATTATTGTTGAAGCTACATATCTATCATTGACAATCTTGAATAAAAATTATTGAACTAAAAAAAGACACAAGTTCATCTAGTTCAACCAATAAAAGGGGGGAAAAAATCATACAATCCTATATACACAATCCTATACCCACAGTTGATCCAGAGGAAGGCAAAAAAAACCAGCAAACATGATCCAATTTCGGATCAGATCAACTTTACCTATAAATGTTAGTACCCAGTTGTATTATGTACATTAATGAAAGGATCCAGGCCTTTTAAAGCAATCTACTGAGCTGGCCAGAACCAGCTTTTGAGGGAGTCTGTTTCACATTTTCACAGCTTTTACTGTGAAGAAACCTTTCTGTATTTGGAGATTAAATCTATTTTCCTCCAGACGTAAAGAGTGCCCCCTTGTCCTCTGTGATGACCGTAAAGCGAATAACTCAACACCAAGTTTACTATATGGACCACTTATGTATTTGTACATGGTGATCATATCCCCCCTTAATCTCCTATTCTCAAGAAAGAATAAATTCAGTTCCTCTAATCTTTCCTCATAGCTGAGCTCCTCCATACCTCTTATCAGTTTGGTTGCCCTTCTCTGCACTTCTCCAGTTCCCAGATATCCATTTTTGAGAACTGGTGCCCAAAACTGAACTGCATATTCCAGATGAGGTCTTACTAATGATTTGTCCTCTAATCTTTCCCCATAGCTGAGCTCCTCAATGCATCTTATCAGTTTGGTTGCCCTTCTCTGCACTTTCTCCAGTTCCTCGATAACCTTTTTGTGAACTGGTTTGCTGACATCATCTTTTGCAGGGCAGTCTACGGCATAGGTGCTGTGGGAAAAGTTGTTTTTTCTTTAACAATAGAGACTTTGCATGTTTCTTCTGCAAAATAATCCAATCTCCTAGCATTTTTTTTATTGCAGGCTTTTATTTCGGCTTTAAGGCTTCTACTTCATCATGTCCATATACAAGAACAGACATAAATAGCAAGCACTGGGATTTTTAACTTTTCTGCAATTTAGAAATTGAACATTTGCACACATAGTATACCATTTATTAGGTAATCCCTATTAAGACTTACAGCGCACTTTGCAAATCAACTCTGTAATCTATACTTTCCATTTTACTGCTCCATAAAGCTCACCACTGGAGAGAGCCAGCTAGAAAACAGAAATTTTCCTCAAAGCATCCAGAATGCTATATTTATTTATAATGAGCACAAGTGTGCTATTTACAAAATGACTACAATATAGGCTGGAACAGGAAATCAAACAATGGATGTTGAAAAGCCTATAGGATATCATGTCGCTTGCCTCTAACTGTGACTGAGCATTTGCACACCTGGCATTTACAGAACTGTAATGCATCATGGGACATGATATAGTAACTCTCAAACCCAACATGTTCTAAAACGGAAGACCTAGCATGGGATTCTGAAAGATCAGGTAAGATGCTCTACATACACTATATTACCAAAAGTATTGGGATGCCTGCCTTTACACGCACATGAAATTTAAAGGCATCCCAGTCTTAGTCTGTAGGGTTCAATATAGAGTTGGCCCACGCTTTGCAGCTATAACAGCTTCAACTCTTCTGGGAAGGCTGTCCACAAGGTTTAGGAGTGTGTATATGGGAACTTTGGATCAGTGAGCGGGACCAGGCAGTTGTTCCAGGGCGGGCATGCGACTGTCCTAGCAGAGTTTTGATAATCTCTGTGTGCTGCGGCAATCAGGGCTATCAGCCTATTTCCATCCGGCAGGAATCCCTGGAGTGATGACTCATTCCGAGGCAACCTGATGTGCAATTCCAACTCCATCCACTGGTGATAGTGGCGCTGTTGAGACAGCGTCTCACTGTATCCCTGTAATGCCGTCACTACGGCGTCGCACTGCGCCCACTGGAAGGCACGTGCGATGGACAGTCGGGCTGAGATGACGTCACTGGCGGGCGGCCGGGCCACGCTGGACGCCACTCGGCTGGAGGGTATATAAGGCGGTGTATATCGCCATTGAAATTGATAGCGTTACAGGAGGTACAAGCTGTGGAGGCAGATCAAGGTACGTGTAGTTGAGATCGGGATGGAGGATACTCTGGCTGTGCTAATGGCGTACATGTTAAGATTAATACAACCGGGGGAATGTATTACAGGATAATCGGATACCTCGAATATAATGGTGAATGTAGGCGACCGACATCGCCGATTTAAATCTTATGCTTTATACATATATATTCTCCATAGGTTATCTATAGGAGTCTGATTTGACCCTTAATATACAAGTTCATACACATCTTTTACAATCAACTGCAGCAGTAAGTATGTTTAACTAGATACATAATCTTACCTATATTAGTAGCCTATTCAAATACACATGCAGGAATATATATATATATATATATACATATATATGTATATACTGCTGTGCATTGTATATGGGAAGATCTTTAATGTATGCTCCTTCTTTCTGACATCTAGGTGTGAAGGGGCTATAACATACGATATACGCTGTACACAGATCGCCTCCCCTCCATGTAAACATATTTCGGTATCCGTCTGTGATGGGATACTGATTCGCCAAACTCTCTACTTATTTTAAGAGCAACCAATAGGTATGGAACACCAAGGATAATATGATAATACTTGAGATTAAAGCTGATTGCATTAGACAATGTCATGATATGATTTAACAATGAGGAAGATATTGGATAATTACTGTAGTGTATTGATAGATAATGTTATTTTCCAAAAAAAACCCTTTATGGAAAGATTTATATTTAGAACTTTTGACCCATAACCAACATATCAGGCTTAAAATGTGTACCTATTGTTTCACCAGTATATCCTCCCATGCCCGCCTGGGGGAATAAATCCTAGCCAGGGAATCTCATTGGCCATTTCACAGGTATGCGCACGGCAATGTGATATGCATACATATACTGTTTTGTATGGTTATGGTATTGTGATAAGCTATTTTTCCATGCTTTATTTTCTAATCTGAACTAAATTTATATTATCTATTCTAGTACATACTAGATATTGTGCGTTCTCTCCTGAAGAAGCGGTTAAACCGCGAAACATGTCGGGAAGCACGTATCAACTGACTGTGAGAATATGAATTTATGTTCTTTTTCTCCCCCTTCAGGGATGCATATACACATCTGTTATTTTTAATAATGTTATTGTATGTCATAAACAATAAAATCTGTATAATTTTTTACATAAATTGAGTTGTGAGCCTATCTTCGGTACCATTAAAATCCCATAGCCCCCTTCCCTCCGTTCCATCCTCTCCCATGGTACTATTTGTGTAAGACCCTCAAATTAAAGCGGAAAGTCTGCAGTTAAAGCACATCTTGTTCACTTCATTTCAAATCCATTGTGGTGGTGTATAGAGCCAAAAGGATTAGAATTGTGTCAATGTCCCAATATTTATGGACTGTATTTGATAAAGGGGGGATTATGGTGTGGGGTTGTTATTCAGGGGTTTGACTTGGCCCCTTAGTTCCAGTGAAGGGAACTTTTAGGGTGTCAGCATTAGAGTTGAGCGAACCCGAACTGTAAAGTTCGGGTCCGTACCGAACTTTGGGGTGTCTGTGACCCGTACCAGTGACTGCGTACCAGTGCACAAAGCAAGGTCCATAAAGACATGGATGAGCAAGTTTGGGGTGGAGGAACTTGACTGTCCTCAACCCAATAGAACACCATTGGGATGAATTAGAGCAGAGACTGTGAGCCAGGCCTTTTCGTCAACATCAGTGCCTGACCTCACTTATGTGCTTCTGAAAGGATGGTCAAGCATTCCCATAGACACACTCCTAAACCTTGTGGACAGCATTCCCAGAAGAGTTAAAGCTGTTATAGCGGCAAAGGGTGGGCCAACTCAATATTAAACCCTACAGACTAAGCCTGGGATGCCATTAAAGTTCATGTGCGTGTAAAGGCAGGTGTCCCAATACTTTTGGTAATATTGTGTATGTGAGCAAAGTAATAGAATAAATGGAGTGCATAATATAAGAATTAAGATATGAGCATTAAAGGGGTTCTCTTATTCATAAGGAACTGCTATAGATTTGTGCAACTCCCCTTTAAACCACTTGAGATTTAAAATATAAAGCTGGATCCCACACCTGCTGCAGTCCTTACAAGAATATGGCACTCTCTTTTTTCCAAATCAATTTATTTAAGTCCTCCATCCTTAACATGACAGTAGTCGGGGACCTAGTCAAGTCGTTGAAATCGACGTTCCCTTTCCATTTGGCCAACAGCTACATCCATTACCTGGGCGTGGATATAACCTCAGACCCCTCCAACTTATATTCAGCAAACGTTGTACCTTCGCTTGCTCATCTTAAGGCAGATCTCCTTAAATGGCACTCACTTACGATGACGTGGTTTGGCCACTGTAATGCCCTTAAGATGACCATGTTACCGAGGGTTTTGTACATGATGCAGGTGCTCCCCATCTTCCTTCAGTCCCCTTCAAATGAATAGGTTCAATGTTTAGATACTTTGTCTGGTCTCACCGCAGGCCCCGTATTCAACTCCAGCTTCTCTACCTTGCGAAGCTCAGAGGGGGGTGGGCCTTCCCGATGTGAAAGCCTACCACAGGGCAACGCATCTTGCAAGGGTGGTATACTGGCATTGCCACGCAGAGGTGAAGCACCGGGGGGCCGTGGAAATGGAGGACTCCGGGGACATGGCCAAGAGCTGGGGACATGGACCACTCTGCCGATACCGAAGACCTTGACGGAACATCCTACCCTAGGCAGAACCTTGTTGGTGTCGAGAGAAGCATTCCGACACTCTTCGGTGTTACCCATTCCTTCTCCTATGGTTCCCATCCTGGGTAATCTGGACTTTACGCCTGGCCTTCAGAACCCCATATTCCAGAGGTTAGTGGTGAGCAGGTGGCTCTATCTCCATGATTTTATGGGTTCTGATGTTCGGCTCTCCTTCTCTGCTAGGGTGTCTGCCATGGACCCCCATTAGACTTTTGGAGTGGCTTTCAGTTGCACATTTTTCTCCGAATTCAGGCATCTCTCGACCACTCATTGAATTGGAGACCATTTGTCACCAAGGTGAGTCATTTCACCATAGTGTCTCAAAGATTTATGCCTCATTGATCCGACCGTTCCTTCTGCGGTGGGAATCAGACCTAACTACCCAATTCACTGACTCGCAAAAAGAAAAGATCCTCCACCTTACCCAAAAGTCCTCAATACCTACCAGAGTCCAGGAGACCAGTTACAAAATTCTGACCCACTGGTACAGAGTACCTGTCACTTTGCACCGTTTCTTCCCTCTGGTCTCCAACCAGTGTTGGCGGTGTAGCAATGCAGAAGAAACAATGTTACATATTTTTTGGGACTGCCCCATACTCAGACCATTTTGGCGAGGGGTGATCTCCACAATCAAACACCTCACAAATGTCGACTTGGAGGGAGACCCTGCTGCATGTTACTTCACCTCTCCATGCGACCGATCAAGAAATACGAGGCCTCCCATACTATACAGTTACTGAACACGGCTAGAGCATGTATCCCCCTGTGTTGGAGATCGGAGAATATGCTATCCATGCCCCTCTGGTTTTCTAAAGTTAATGAATTGAGAGATATGGAAGATCTCACTGCCACCTTGCGTAACTGGGAGGAGATCTTTTGTGAGACCTGGAGACCCTGGAACTATTTTGTCTATACTGACGCATACCTTCAAGAGGTCCCGTCATATGGACAACCTCCCAGACTTAATTTTTACCAACCTGGGCAAGAGGCACTAACTGTCTATTTTCTGTTTTACCCCATGTTCCATCTTCTCTTGTTCTTCTTTTTTCCGCCTATCTGCATCCCACCCTTGCAATATTTTTTCCGTTATCTTTCTTCTCTCAATCACCCCATTTTCTCCCTCCCTTGGATACCCGGCTTGGAGGTGGGCAGTAACAGCACAGGTTTTAATTTGTTTCTTGCTTCACGTCCCACCTAATTAACTGTGGTACCCCCAATCTAACTGGCCGTTGGGATGCTCAACATCCTGATAATGTACAGGTGCAAATATGTAGTACTGTCCAACATATATATTTTTCTATATGGAGGTCTAGATATGTGTTAGTTTGCTTTATTATCTGTTACCATTGCAGACTACAACTGTTATATATATTATTTGTTTTTTTTTTGTCTTTTTTTCGGGTCCATGCACTTCTAGTTCAGTGGATTGCCACATTTGTTTTTGTGACCCTTTGCCCTCTGATATCTGATTGCACTTTGTACCATTGTTATTTCTCTTACTTATAAACTGTACTTCTTGTTGGAAAATAAAAGGAATTACAAAAAATATATATAAAGCTGGATGTTGCTGTAGCATTTGAATTTTCATGGTGAATTCCAAAAATCCAATTTCATCCTTATAAAGAGGAAAGAATTACTGCTACTCTCAATCAGCCCAGGTGAATAAACGATAAATAATAAAAAGCAGCCTCAGGCTACATGTCTCTACCAAACTACACATCCTGATGTATTTCACCCCACCCACTGGAGCTCATAGGGCTAGTCATAGTCATAGACCCCATGTCTAAGCCCTGATAGACAAGAGGAGTGTGTGGTTTGGTGGAGACATGCCGCTCCTGGATTGGTATTAAGACAAGCCTGCACCCCATGTTCTGGGACACAGGGATATGTGTTCACCTTTAATATAAGTGGTGCTAAAAAGCAATCAAACAGGTCCATTTCATCCTTTGTTTGGTTTACTATAATGCAAGGCAGATTTTCCCTACAAACCTCCAATCATGTAAAGAAGTTCTTTTTCAAAATCCTCTGCACATGATTGGATTTTTAAGGTGTACACAGCACTGAAGAAGACAGAACTCCAAGCATGAGATTTGCAAAGGTTTAAAGTCACATAGGTCGGGTACCCAATGTTTTGGGGCCTTGCAAGGTTCCCTTCCTCAAGGCAACTCAATGGTCGCTGATCAGGCCACTAAATTGCCCTGAAGAAGGCACCCTGACGAAACCCGAAACATTGGCTACATGACCTATGTGGCAATAACCTTTGCAAGCCTCATGCTTGGAGTTCTGGTTCTTTTGACTTTCTAATGACTGTGCAATTCAATAGGCAATAGTTAGGCCTCGTTCTTAGTACCGCTATCAAGCATGAGCCTTTAAAAGCTAATAGTGCCAAGCTGCAACTGCCCTGCAAATGCACACGGTTTTTACATGAAAGGGATGGCAAGTGCTGCCACATATTAAAACAATTCCTAACAGAGTTGGCCTCCCTTCCACTGTAACAGTGGAACTGTGACTGTAACTGTGTCAGGAAACTTGTGTGGAGGGGCATGGCTGTTACTCAGCTCTGCTAGTACAGAACACTTGAGTGTGAGAGCAAGAAGCAAGAGAAAAGGGTATTTTAAGGCATCTAATAGAAGGGATGAAGATTTTTTTGTTTGTTTTTTTAGAATATTTCATAATCAAATTTATTCAAACCGATTGAGTAATAGAATATTTTAACAAGGATGGGCCCACTTTGGAATCAAATAGATTAGGAAAAAAACATTATTTTAAGCTGACCTCTGGGAATTCACCATACACAGACTACCCTTTACCACCCACCCCATGTTGCCTAATGACCTAATTCTGAAAAGAAAAAATAAATTAAACTCAAAGGCCCCTTTTACTTACCTAAATCCAGGGTTACATTATGTGCAATTATGTGCCAAGTCCTGAATCTTCTATTTTTATTAGTGCAAAGTGGGAGAGTCCTTCTTTGGGTGCCCACATTGTGACCTGGGTGATGTGGACACTTCTATTGTCTGTCAACAGTTCACTGAGGCTCCAATAGACTGCATGGCATGGTGACATCACTATGAAGGGGCCAGTGGGCGCAGGAACAGACTGCAGTTTTGGGTTCCACTACTGCAAGAGGTGCCAGATAGAGATATGCCATGGTGGGTTCAGGTAAGCAAAACAGGTGTTAACATTTATTGTTCTTTTTTTAATACTAATGGGTTGAAGGGTAATGAAAGTGGGGGGGGGGGGCACATATTTTGCTTAGATACTGTCTTTAAGCTTTTGTATTGTTTGGAAACAACTTGGTACATTCCAGAATCTACCTTTATACAGTATATGTAGTTTCCTTTTAAAGTAGGTAATCCGCAACAAGCACACGTCTAGGCTTCCTGCGTTAGCAGCAGTTGTACTGTCTGATGTGGCGTATGGGAAATAAATCTCAGAGGTGACAGCCAGAAATTAATTTGATCGATTTATTTCTCTCTGTTCAGTGGTAGGGGCATAAATGCCTTTTACATCCAGAAAGTGCACATTTATGCTGTTCCCTGTGCAGAAAGTAAATTTATAGTACCTAACTAGCAGACTGCTATCTCTGAAGGTCAGGGACAAATGTGTACATCCATCTACTTTTACCCATCCTTGCAGTATCTATTTTTTCCTGAAGTTTTGCAAGGGACTATTGAATTTTTTGCTTTACCTGTCACAACATATTTAAAAAAAGGATCCTAAGGACACCTGGGAAGTAGGGAAAGCTGCAGAGCCATTGTTCCAAGCAAAAGCACAGCCATTGTTACCAATAGAAGAAAAGTATTCTGGGAAAAAAAGATTATATCAAGTTTTATTGCTCTATAGTGAATTGATTGGCACTTTAAATTCCCATGGGGCCCATTCATCTATGTACAGTTTCCAACTAAGTAACTTCAGTGTAACTTTTTTGTTATTATTTTCTTCCTCTTTTATGGCAGGAACAGATGGGAGATTTCAGAAAAAAAATGTTGTTTATACGATAGAAAATTTAAAAAGTCACCAGCACTCCAGTAGTATTGTTTTCACCACTTAATTGTGAAAGAAATCATCACATTAATATTCAACAAAGATTTTTAGGCCTCACAGGGTCCCATCCTCAAGTCAATGCAGTGATGACAAAGAGTTATATGTAACATACATGAATACTCTATGGTAGTCCAAAGCAACCAAGTGCACATCCTCTTGAGATATTATTTTGACATCATAATCCTGCAAATAATGCTAAACAACCAACTTTTGCTATGTATATAATAATGCCAGAGAATGAATAGCAGGTAAAACCAAAGATAAAAGAGCTATCTCTTACCCGCACAGTGGAAACCAATTAGAGATAGTGGAGCTGCTCGTACTACACACTAATATAGTGCTAACAACATGAAAACTTACTTAAGATCGCTCTACCATATAAAGGGTACATAGTGCCTGAAAATTAACATAAAACCAGACATAATATGTGCTAATAAAGTGCTTATAGTGTCTCAGGTGCAACATTATGCGCAATAGTGCAAATCCGTGTAAAAGCAACAAGTAGTGCTTAAAAACAGATAGTACATAAAGCAAAAAATCCCCAAAAATTACATGGCAATAATAAAGTTCAGTCCATATAAAGTCACTTCAATGTTCACAGTGTTAATGTCTGGTAACCCTCAGTAGAGAGAAATTGGGTCCAGTAAATATTCAGAGTTCAGTGCGATGATCAGGTAAGATAAAAAAGTGCATATTGTATCAATCAATATGGGATCCAGAAAGCGATCACACTCCTTCACCAAAGAGGCACCCGGTGGCACACCCTACTCACCAAAACTCGTTGATCCCTATTACGGGGATCAGCAGCACTTGTGTCTCAAGAATCCTGGCAGCAGAGATGGTGATGACAGCGGCTGGACTGCGGACCTCAGGAGACGGGGGTATAGTAAGGAGACAAAGGGGCAAGAAGGTGGACAGACATCTGGTCCCCGTAATAGGGATCAACGAGTTTTGGTGAGTAGGGTGTGCCACTGGGTGTCTCTTTGGTGAAGGAGTATGATCGTTTTTTGGATCCCATATTGATTGATACAATATGCACTTTTTTCTTTTACCTGATCATCGCACTGAACTCTGAATATTTACTGGACCCAATTTCTCTCTACTGAGGGCTACCAAACATTAACACTGTGAACATTAAAGTGATTTTATATGGACTGAACTTTATTATTGCCACATAATTTTTTGGGATTTTTTTGCTTTCTTATGTACTGTTTTTTATGCACTACTTGTTACTTTTACACGGATTTGCACTATTGTGCATAATCTTGGGACTTTACACTATACTATTTGCACCTGAGACACTATAAGCACTTTATTAGCACATATTATGTCTGATTTTATGTTAAGTTTTAGGCACTATATATCCTTTATGTGGTAGCACGGTCTTAAGTAAGTTTTCAATGTATAGCAGGTGTTTGGCTAATAGAAATGTGCATGTGCACAGAATTCTCGGCAGAATGGTGGCTAGGTGTGAGCATGCGCACAGGAAAACACACAGGTCCAGACGGACTATTTAAAGGGGCTCCTGCTCATGCTCCAGTACTGACTGGTCTTTCAGCTGTTCTCTGTGTCCTGCTATTACTCTGCTTGTTCCCTTGTTGCTGACTCAGCTTGCCTTTAACCTGAACTTGGATCCTGCCTCTGCTTTGTTGCCAGTTCCTGACTCGGGCTCCGTTCTTGAGCAGTCTCTGTCTTATGTCTTGGTACCTTGCTGCCCGCCTGCTGTTGACCTTGGCTATCCCTGTGACCATGCAGCTGTTCTCTGCTCTCACATCTTGTTTAAGTGCTTATCTGGCTGTCATCTGTTTCAGCTTTGCTCATCACAGTGAGTTCCTATCTCAAGCCTGCTAAAAGCCTCGGATGTGGAACCCTCAGCCTGTGTAGAGTGCCCATTTAACTTTGGCTGGATCGGCTACTGTTCCTGACCTGTTGTTCTGCCAACCTGCCAGGGTCTGCATCTCCTGCTGCAAAAACTCCTATTAACACCTGCCAACACTTATATTTCTCCTGTCCCTTGGTACCCTCTGTTCCACCTTCAATGAGACCTGGGCTGGAGATACAAGATCCAACCTTTTCATTTCAGTCTGCGATCAGGTATGTGACAGAGAGAAACCAGTACCAAAGACCACAATATCAACTACATAAAGCAGGAATTCAGTATTGAGAGAACTATTGAGGCTGCTATTGCTGACCCAATTCTGAAAATACTAGCTGCTTGTCAGTCTCAAAATCCAATCTAGACTTAGATATTGACTCAAAATAAGCATGTAGCAAGTATCTTAATTGTCATACTTGATCCAGTTTAGTGACTAAGAAGGGCTAAAGCCACTGGACCAGCATGGTAGTCAGTGGACTATTATTTCCAGACAGTATCCACATATCTCATTCCATCACAAATCCCAAAACATAGGGGTATATTTCCTATTTTCAGCTACAGAGTGGGGTCATGCAAATAACTTCCTGATGCCTCTGGGCCAGTTGTACATCCAGAACCGCTGCAGCAGAGATATAGCTTGTTACTGTAAAGACAGTTATTTCAAACTCCATAGAGTTGGCCATCTTGAATGTACTGTTTTGAAAAACATGCCTTTATGTGGTAGAAGAAGTACAGTTTTGCCAAGGGGTATAAAGAGATAATTTAAATGGCTTTCCACTATCCTAGAATGAGGAATGCATTGTTTTTGGTATTCATGATGGAAATGAAACATGTGGATACCTCTTTTTTTAAGAAGGCTCTACTGTGCATCACACTGATCTAGTTCTATTTAATCCACTGGATCATATTTCCAGAACTGGAGAGACTGCAGATTTCTTGGTCACAGGTAATGGCGGGCATCTCTGCCATTGTAGATGGTAAGGGTGGTAACACCAATGTTGTGCCTATTATCGTTTTTCATATAGCAGGTAGGAGGTGGAGCATGGGCACAGAACCTATATAAGTCCAGACTCTGAAAACACTCCAAAATTTATGTCAGTTCTACTACTCCTTACCTTAAATATATGATCTATCTTAGGTCAAGTGGGATATTGCAAAGAGAAGGGGTGAATGATGGCTAAATTAAGACCAAAGATGCAGGTCTGGTCAATATCTGGGAACAAGAAGTAAGGTGTAGAGAACTTGGGGGAGAAATCAACCAGTTACGTTGACTTTCTTTGATAAGTATTGGTGGTTTCCTCCCTATGACTTGAGAGGGAGGGGAGTGTGCTGGTGTTCCGTGACTAGAAAGGCACTTGTGGAAGGGGTCTGAGACATTACTCTTGGCAATAGTGAGAGAAAGCAGTGTCTTGGGTATGGCCCTAGAATGTGTAGTAGCCCTCTGCTTCAGCTGTAGTGGTACTAATAAGAACATCTGGTAGACTGACAGAGAATTTGCTTTTGCCTAAGTAAGTTCTCTCCTTCTCTCTTGTGTAGTAGCCACCCTCTGAACCCTCAAACCCCATGCTCAGGTTACATAAACATTTGTCCCAAAGAGTGTGAGGGTATCACAAGAGGATATGTATTTTTATTTTTGTTATTAATCTTTTTATGGTTTCCCTAGGTATGTTTCCCCTGAATATTTACCTTGCCAAAATTGTCCTTTAGTTTTCTTATGTATTAATATTGTACCGTACAGCATGTTCTTATTTTCACTAGGGGTGCAGAGGTGTCCTGCAATGTTCACATTTCCGCATGCAGTTAAAAGCAATTAAGAGCCAGCAGTTCCCAATTTCAATAAGGAAAATAGTCTCACTCAAGAGAAAATGAGTTTAGATAGATGAAGAAACGAGCCATTGTGTCAAGACAAGAAAACATATAATTGGCTTAGATTCCACAGTAGATTTTATTATTTAAATCAGTCTGAATTCTTATGCGTAAATTATTGCAGTTCTAAATTAGGACATCGAGTTTTTGTCATTGTATAATCCCCCGGCTCGCAACACCAATCCGTAACAGCATTTGTTTCCTGATGATACGTCTGTAATACCTGATTAAGGTACGGGTTAGTGGTGAAGAATGTCTTGTGATTACTGGTTACATGCAGCTTCTATTGTTAAATTCAGTAGTGCTCAATGTTTTTGGCCTCATTAACGCTTCAAGGAGCCATTATCAACTCGAAATTATAAAAAACATTTTGTTTGTAATCCAATTCACCTCTTTTCTTTCAAAAAGGGAGCTTGCTGTGGTAATTTTGATGCTAATTTCATGCTGTAATTGCTGCAACTCCGTTGGCACAAGATGATAAATAATGCAAAGTAAATTGCAGACTTACAAGTAGGGTGACTGCATGACATGAAGACCAATTATTTTTAGATTTTTTAAGTAACGTCCTTGTGCGAGCACACATCATTTCTTTTAACTGGAGTTTCAGTTTTATAGTCAGAATCTAGGTCCACAACTTGCAAGGTCCAAATAAATATATCTTTTTGATTGTTGGCCAATAACTAGAGTCTTGCAAATAGTCATAGAGGCTACAGTATTAGACCTCAATCAAACATGTGAATAGGGCCATGTGAGATGGTTTAGCTGCTGGCAAAAATCCATTATAATTGCGGCTGATTGCACAAATACAATTTCTGGTGTGAACCTGGCCTACATGCAAGAACCCCAATGGGAATTACCTGTGAGCTCTGCTGAAGCAATAGGAGGCTGAAAGCTCCCACAGCTAAGCGCTGCTACTTACTTGTAATCACTCATGGAGGGATTACCTGCGAATAATCAGCAGTCTGTGTCCAGGGCCGATCACTCACAGGTAATCACTGCTTGAGGGCTTTCATGGGAGTGGCCACAATTAGCTCCAGGAGCTGTCAGCCACTCATTGCTTTCAATGGGGTTTCCAGCCCACAGCTAATAGGCAGGAACTCCCACTGGAGTTCCCACACATAATCAAACAAGGTCCCATTTGCAAGTGTTAATGGAGCCTTTAGGCCGGCCACTATAGTGATGTACATTAGAGTCACCTTCTCTGCCAAAAATGGTCAGTGACATCACTCAGAATCCCTGACTGGTTGTTTGCAAACAGAAGCCAAGGATCTATCATTCAGCGGCATTAAAGCAGTGGGGCATCATCATGAGTGATGGGACAAACATAATTGAAGATGGATCTATGTCGCTGGACAACTTAATTGATTCTGGATTTACATTATGGGTCACTTTATGTCTTTTTTTGCAATAAAGGACTTTGTCACGGTGTTAGTTTGTTTATTTGGATTCAACATTTTTTAGGGACCGAGTAAGGCTTCATGCACACTAGCCTACACCGGAAGCCAATAAACTTGAGTTTAGGAGCTTTTGGCATTTATTTGCCAAAGCTCCTAAACTCAACTTTATAAAAGCCCGTGGGGTTGTTTTACTAAAGACAAATAAACTGTGCACTTTGCAATGTGCAGTGGCACTCTGCAAGTGCAGTTGCTCCAGTGCTTAGTAAATGATCAGAAGCTCTGCTGACCTCCATCATCCAACCATGTGCAAGCAGAAATGCTGTTTTTTATATTTTCCTTACACATGATTGGGTATTCTTTGCAAAGTGAAACTATACCTCATTTACTAAGATTTGGAGCAACTGCACTTGCAGAGTGCAACTGCACTTTGCAAAGTGCACAGTCTATTTGCCTTTAGTAAATCAACCCCTACGTGTCCAGGTACACTTAGGCTTTTAGCAGAGTTTAGGAGCTGCCGCGTTTAGGTGAGCTTCAATCTCCCTCTCCTGAACGGGAAAGAATCGCATTCAGGATAGGAGCATTTTGACCACTGGCCATGGGAAAGCGCAAAATGCTGCACAAAACACAATTTTAGTGCATTTTGTGTTTTCCTGCGACTGTGGTAAATATAGGATAGTGTACATAAAGCCTAAGAAGGTGTATTCATGTATCCCTTTTATCCCCATTTATTCTCCTAGAGGGTGTATATCTGAGGGCCTCCTAAGTGTGACAAAATGTTAGAATGAGGCCCTTGACAACTCAACACGGGGACAAGATGTCTTGGAAAAGATGGGGGCTTTAGCTTTCCTTCTTGTAAAGTATCCACCCGATGTTGAAAGACACATGGCCTGGTATGATTCAGGAAGGGGGTGGGATGTGTGCTTGCTGCCCTCCCTTTCTTAGCCACTCAAATTCCATGCATAGATGGGGGTCTGGTTTGAATTTGAAGTCAATCAAAGTGGATGTAAACCCGATTCATGAAATTTGAGCTGGATAAATAGATCTGCAGTGTTTTCTTATCTCTCTCCAAAGCCCTGTGTCCCGTAGCTGTCTCTTGTTTAGTTCCTCTGTTATCAGCCTGACAAGTTTTGTGTTGGGGAGGTTTCTATAAATAGATTAGCACAGCTCTGGTCTATAGAATGAAAGGCACTGAGAGCCTCTACCTATGAGGAGAGGGGTGTGCGCTTTTCCTCCAATCAGCTGCCTTGGCTGTGTGCTCAGTCTTCTCTGCAATGATAACCAGGAAGAGAAAATCTGCTAACATGATCTGCACTTTCCAAATAGTATCTAAAGAAGAAGACAGTAGATATGGATGTAAAACTTATAGGGAGATTTGTTTCATCTCTGTGTATCATCTGAGGCTGTTCACTTCAGGTATATGTGAAGGATTATATCCACTTTAAGGATTACATTGTACTCTTCTGCAATCTCACGTGCAGCTTTAAGGTATTCACCAAAACATGTTATTTAAAGGATTTGTGCATTTTTAATGTTGCCATTAAGCCATATTAAAAGACCCTATCCCCACTGAAAGGTATTTTTTAACATTTTTTTTTACATTGGCACATGTTCCCAATGGCAGTGCCTAACTAACTATGCACATTTTAACAAAAGCTTGCAAGTTAGCCTTGAAAAGGGCCAGATAAAAATGGCAAAAATTATAGTAGGGTTTGATCATATGTCCTATGGGTTCGTGGACTTCCCACTGGGTTCACCGAACCTCCTTTGCTCATTTCACTCATTCCTAGCTGTAATGTTCTGCGTTAAGTAAGACTGAGTAACATTTATGATTTTGGATCAGTTAGAGTATTTGCTGGACTACATTAGTAGCTTACTGAATGGTTTCACTCATTGCATGGAATTGCTGTTCAATAATAACTATTGCTGGACTGAGGACTGAAGTCTGCTTATACCATTGTTTGTACTGCTCTTTTTTATGCTGGAGATCCTTAATTACGACTGTTATACAGTTTCTTGGGACTGGAGCTAACTAATAATAATGCACTTGTAAATATAACTGGTCTTAGGCTGCTGCTTATTATCATTTCTGCTCTGTGTACTTCCCCGCTGATGCCAACTTATTATATTAGTAAGTGTACAGTGGTTATTACAAAGAACTTTTATGGAATACTGTTTATGGATTCATAAAGACAGTTTTGACTATAACAGAACTAACAAGTCATTTATCCGATATCATATACTAATTCTGGCAGCTGGTATGATACTTTTCCAGGCAACAGAGGTTTGCATCATTAATTTGCACACTCGAAAGGTTGCAGTATATATTTACAGACACCACAGGTTGGCATTAGAGTTGAGCGAACTTCTAGAAGTCCGGGTTCTGCTGGTTCGGCCGAACTTCGGGTCAAAGTCCGGGTTCGGGTCCGGACAGAACCCGAACTTTGTCCCGGACCCTTGGACACCACAGACATTTATATATGACGTTGGAAAGCTCACACGTTTAATTACTACGTTTGGAGACAACGGACCTTTTCATAGTATGGTCGACGGTCTTAATCATATACTATAGCCTATTTACTGAACAATCAAGACAATATCAGTTTTGACAGAAATACTTAGGTATTTGTCATAAGGTATTTTCAAGAAACATTATTGGTGACATGTGAATGATTATATTATTCAACCGTAGTCGCCCCTTCATGTGTCTCGTCTTTACTATTATTCGTCGTCGGATTCTGGTCAATATAAATGTTCACGTAATAATAATCAATCGAGGTCAGGGTTCTTTGACATATTGTCAGCATTAATTCCTAG
>BLSH010145781.1:209841-235322 GCA_018402905.1 Glandirana rugosa
GAAGGAAGGTCATGTTTAGGTGGGGGGACGACTTTTGGGGTGATGACCGTAGGGGGTATTTAGAGGGGGGGGGGATTCGTGCTCGGAGAGGAAATTTGAAAGGTAGAGGATTTGTGCTAAGAGGGGGATTTTTATTTTATTCTTTTTAGGGGGGGTGGAATTGTGCAGGGGGCATATGGTGAGAGAGGGGATTTGAGCTGGGGGGGGGGCAAAGATTTGTGCCAGTAGTGGGGTTTTCAGCAGGGGGGTGGATTTGTACTGGAAGGAAGTCGGGATTTATGCTTAGTAGAAACATGCAGATTAGCACTTGATTTTTTGGGGGTTGGATTTTTGCTGACGCATAATCATGCATCTTGGCGGTTGGGGGCAATTTGTCATGCTCACCCTGAGCTCTAGGTGACCTTGCCCCAGCACTGCCGGGTTGAGTAGGGTGTGATGCCTTGTTTCCACAAAAGTTTCTCGTTTTGTCAGTCTGAGTTTAAATGAATCATTTCTTATTCACTGTTGCGGAGCTCAAAGCAACTGATAACAAAATCAGAATAACAATGACTCAAAGAGATTATTAGGACAGCTAACACTTAACATTTTGGCCATTAAAAACTTTCCAGCTCTGCGTTCCCCAGCGTCAGAAGAATTAGCATATTTCGTTATCTGCGATTAGGCCTCGGCGTATCTGAATAGCCCCCTTTTCAAAACCACTTTCTACCCATCAGAATAGGAGGCAAGCAAATGACAATGGCATCAATACATAAAAGCAGAGAGGTTTAGACGTATGTTCAAGGTCCACTGACTCATTCTATGGTCCGTTAATTTTATATTGTCACTTATGGCAGATAAACAGCCGTTTCCAATAAAAGAGAAATTACTGAGCCACCTGTGAGGTCATGATAAAGGCCATTTTTGTGGGGTTGCCTCTGTTTTTTTTTTGTTGAGTGGCACAGAAAAATATAAATTGGATATTATTGACAGGAAGAATTAGCAGGGTCCATAGCAGGTCAGGAATTACTTCTTCTAGAGATCAAGAAAGAACGTGAGATATTATAAAATACTGAAAAGCTGTTGTATACAAAATACATTAGGTATTTTACGTTTCAGTTTATGTCTGCAGATGAACTACAAGTCCAATCATTCTGTACAATATCCCAGGAAAAGATCAGAACAGACTACTGTACCCAGGGCTGGCCTAAGACATTTTGCTGCCTGGGTCCAAGAATGAAATGCTGCCCCCCCCCCCGCCAAAAAAAAGACCACGCCCACAAAAAGGCCCCGACATCCATTATTTTATATCATGACAATTGAAACTAAAATTATATTTATCAGGAAGTCAGATTTACATGCAACAGCACCTTGTCTATATGCAAAATTATATCACATACCATTATGTTCAATTCCAAAGGGCGGGCTAGGGCAGTATATAGACAGGCTAGGGCAGTAAAGGGGTGGGTTGGGCAGTATATAGACAGGCTAGGGTAGTATATAGACAGGCTAGAGTAGTATATATACAGGCTAGGGTAGTATATACACAGGCTAGAGTAGTTTATACACAGGCTAGGGTAGTATATGGACAGGCTAGGGTACTATATAGACAGGCTAGGGCAGTATATAGACAGACTAGGGTAGTATATGGACAGGCTACGGTAGTATATAGACAGGCTAGGGCAGTATATGGACAGGCTAGGGTAGTATATAGACAGGCTAGGGCAGTATATAGACAGGCTAGGGCAGTATAGGGAGGGGCTAGGGCAGTACGGGGTAGGCAGTGCAGCCAGGGGGTAGTTGCCATCATGACACTCAAAACTGCTGGAAGAAAAATCTTGGTCGTCAATTTGCTGGGTAAATAGAAGAGAAGGAGAGGTGGCTGTGGTTCAATTTGCTGCCCCTCTCAAAGTGCTGCCTGGGTCCAATGGACCCACTGGGACCCATGGTAGGGTCAGCCCTGACTGTACCCTTAGAAACAGGGCAAGATGAAACAGATCAGTGAAGGATAATGAAAGGCGATATACCTGTTTACCCACTTCAGCTCCGGAAAGGTTTTACCCCCTTCGTGACCAGGCCATTTTTTGCTATTTAGCACTACACTACTTGGTAATTGCGCAACGCTGTTCCCAAACAAAAATTATATAATTTTTTTTAACACAAAGAGTTTTATTTTGGTGGTATTTCATCACCACAGCTTTTTTTTATTTTTTATTATATAAACAAAAAATACTGAAAAAAAACAATATTTTTTTTTAGTTTCTGCTATAAAACATATCCAAAAAAATTGTTTAAAATTAATCAAATTTCTTCATGAATTTAGGCCAAAATGTATTCTGATACATGTCTTTGGTAAAAATAATAAATTCTAGTAAGTGTATATTGATTGTTTTGCATGAAAATTATAGGGTCTACAAACTATGGTATACAGTATATACTTGAATTTTTTATTTTTTATATATACTATTAATGGCGGTGATCAGCGGCTTATTGTGGGACTGTAATAGTGCAGCGGGCAATGTGACACTGACGGACACTGGGTGGGAACTGACTAACTGACACTGTCCGTCATGGGAAACCTAGGTTCCTAATTCACAAATCACATTCACCTGAACTTCCTCTTTATACGCTCGTAGAACGTCACCACGTTAGGCTTGGTCGTGTGATTGCTTAGTGCACGTCAGTATGCGAGACACAACAGCTGACATATGATTTGGGACGTCCGGTCATACGACCATCGCATAGTGTGTACGAGGCTTTAGGCTCCATTCACACTTGTTCGACTTGTCATGCAACTTTAGACATCAATTTGCATGACAAGTCGTTCCCCATGTTTTCCAATGATAACCATTTATATATGCACGACTTAACCACTTACCTACCGGGCCACTTTTTTACATTTGGTGGTCACAAGCTAAAAACATTTTTTTTGTTAGAGAATTACTTAGAACCCCCAAACATTATATATATATTTTTTTCAAACACCCTAGAGAATAAAATGGCGATTGTTTCAATACTTTTTGTCACACGGTATTTGTGCAGCGGTCTTGCAAGCGTGATTTTTTTGGAACAATTTTACTTTTTTGAGTTAAAAAACAAGACAACTGTAAAGTTAGCCCAATTATTTTGCATATTGTGAAAGAGGATGTTACACTGAGTAAAGAGATACCATACATGACACGGTTGAAAATTGCGCGCGGAAAGGCAACAAAGTCCGTTATTTAAAAAGTTCCATAGGCGACTCTTTAAAAATTTGTAACCATTACCAGATTAGAGTTACAGAGGAGGTCTTTTGCTAGAATTATTGCTCACACTCTGGCGATCGCGGCGATACCTCACATGTGTGGTTTGAACACTGTTTTCATATGTGGGTGCGACTTACATATGCGTTTTCTTTGCTGTGCGAGCTCGCGGGGACGGTGGCGATTTAAATCTTTTTTTTTTTTTTTTTTTATTTATTTTTAGCACTGTTCCTTTAAAAAAAAAAAATCTGATCACTTTTATTGCTATCACAAGGAATGTAAACATCCCTTGTGATAGTAATATATGGTGACAGGTACTCTTTTTGGAGGGCCAGGAGGTCTAAAAGACTGTCACTTTTTTAAAATTGGCGCCGTTAGCCGCGAGTAAACCGGAAGTGACGCTGTGACGTCGCTTCCGGAATTTGCCGAAGGAGACCTGATCGGAGCTGATTATGGCTTCTGTCAGGTCTCCTTCCAGCCGGCGGACGCGCTGGATCGTCGCTCCGGTCTCCCGGTGGGACGGGAGGCCGGAGAAGAGCGGCGGGAGGGGGGGTGTCCACTCCCGCCCCCTGGGGCAACGACTGAGCGGCTCCCGAGCCGGATCGGTCATTACCCCTGGATAGCCGACCGCCAGCTCTAAAAAATAATACCGGGATATAGCCTGCAGGTGCAGGCTATATCCCTGGAGAGCCACTCAAACCCGACCGCCGCCTATTTACGGCGCTGGTCAGGAAGTGGTTAAAGTTGCAGCGAATTCAAAGTAGTTCATGCACTACTTTGGTCCGACTTTCATGCAACTTGAGGGCCATAGACTTTAATGCTAACCCTCAAAATTTGCATGATAGTCGTACCTGAATGTTATACAGTGCAACAGTTGTCCATTATCACTGGTCAAAGATAAAGTCGTATCCAAGTTTCACCCATCCAAAGTTGCATCAAAGTTGCACTCCAAAGTCGACACAAGTTTGGAGTCCTACAATGTACACTATCACTGTACTAATGACACTGGCTAGGAAGGGGTTAATATCTCAGGTACTCATGGGGTTAAGTGCTTGCCTAACAAGAGTTAATTTGTGTAATATATGCTGCCTTTTACTAAAAATATGTTTGTTTCTTCTCCCTACTTTGCAAGGAATAGAAACACATAGTTCATTCCCTCTGTACAGAACCCTGTGTTCATTGACACAGCTGATCAGCAGGTCCTGGCCATGAATCATTGGCTGGGACCTGCTAACAAAATCCCCCTGTGTCTGATCACAGCGGGAGTAGGACCCCACACTATCCAACTTTTGTTGTCAGATTTCCTTCAGATTTAGCAAAACCATGTAGTGCCAGGGTCTGCCTGATTACATACAAATTGAAACTCCTAAGGTTTGACCTCATATTATATGGTTTTGGTAAATCTGAAGGAAAAAAATCAATAGAAAATTGGATAGTGTGTATCCGGCTTTGTGCGCACCCTGTACCCGGAAGAGGCCAGCAACGTACAGGCACATTGCGGACGGCCATTCCTTAAGTGGTTACTATTCCATACTACAAGGTTTCTAACAACTAGTGGTGTCTTAAAAGTCATTCAAGAGCATTTGGATATTATATGGATGTTTTCTGTGTCCACACGGTATTTTTTTTTTTTTTGACAGGTATTTATTTTGGTTTCCGACTCCCATTGAAGAGATTTTCCCTCACTTCTTGGCTCTGTGACACGCCATGCAAGAGATGAGTGGACTGGTGAGGAAGGCACAGACAACAATAAAAATGCTGTCAGAAGTCCAGACTCATCCTCAACCTACTAAAAATGAGGGCCCTTTTACATGGATGTGTCCATGTGCGGGCTCCGTTTGCTCAGCCGGAATCGCTCCGCTGATCCCCGCTGGGCTGACGGATGACAGATCTGTCTCCGCTCTCTGTGCAGAGATGGATCCGTCAGAGCCCCCACTCTCCCCTATGGGAAATCAGATGACAATGGAGCCGTCTGTCAGTTGTCATCCAATCTGATCCACAGACGGATGGAAAAAACTTTATGGAAGCGGATCGGATCGGAGAGTGACGGATGTCAGTGGACAGGTCTCTGCTGACACCCGTCGCTTCAAAGGGCTGCATGGAGGCTCCGTTCAGGTCCGCCTGAAAACACTGACAGGCAGACCTGAACGGAACATCCGTGTGAAAGGGCCCTTAGCTGTGGGTGTGTTTGGGAACTATCCTCTTGGATTACAAGCAGAGGTTCTCAGATCACCAGACTACTAAAGAAGGTAGTGGAGTGGAATGGTGCACAACATAAATTGCCTGAGTAATATACTGAACTACTGAGAAGGCAGATTTTGTCAGGGTTTCATTCTCATTTTTGACTGGAGTGTGACGTCATGGTGGAAATGTTCTGTCTTTTGAGAGTCATGTCCTTCTAAGAACACATAAAGTCTGTCTTATATCTAGAAAATTTAAATATGCATTGTGCAATCATACTTGGATGTATATGTGCTATTATAACAAATGAATTATTTATTTTTTAGGATTGAGTGGGGAGAGTTGTAAGGCTGGCAATGTAGGAATGTAAAATGAGGGGAAATCTTCCAAAGCAGATATCTTGCTGCAGGCCAGATTTGAAAATAGGCTTGTTGAATCCACCTCTGCGGTGTCCTTCCTGCACTCTTTGATTTGCTTTCCCTTTGAAATCTGCTGCATATCTCCTGCTAATCACCCAGTGTTTCCTCCCTACCCCATCGCATTTCCACCTATGTAGTGTTTCCATATCTCCTACAGCTTTATAATATTGGGTCCATTTGCTACTGGCTGGAGCATAATTGTCTGATGCTGATAATAGCACTGATTGTTATGCCTTAAATATTTAGATTTGTTTTGTCTAATTACAGCGTTCTGCCTCAGCATTAGCTGTTGGGTTGGTTACGTCTATGTTAACTCTCCTGACAACCTTCTATCCCAGCATTATCTGTGGGGTTGCTTCTGTTTGTGAGCCCTTTCTTGATAAGTTGATCTCCCACCAATAACTGCCAGGATATCTCTGTTTGTGTGGGTTTTGGTAGCAATCTGCTCTACCAATAATTGATGTTGGGTTGCTTCTGTCTGTGTGGTTGCTCCAAAGATCCGTCTGATGTTTCTATCATCTGTCTGTCTCTTGTCTTGAGTTTCAGTAACTTTCCTGGCAAGTGGCAAACTTCCATTCCAGCATTAGTTATTGGGTTGCTGTTATGCCTATGTGATTGCCCCTGGCAACTCATTGTTTTATTGTTCATTTATCTTGAGCCTGCTTATTTTGGTTAGTCCATTTGCCTTTCTCTGTCATCAATGAGTACCGTAGCCTAGGAGTCTTAGCTGCATAGCTCCATCTCTACCAACATGAGTTCTGGTGAAGATCAGGCATTCTCAGGCCCCCTCACAGTAAGCCATTGTCACCCACACTCTTTTACTCCTGTTCCTTCTGTCTCAGAAACTCCTGGTGGTATTTGACCCTCAGCAATGCTTTTGTTTACTTTTTTTTCACCTGCACAGGATTAGATAACTGAAGTGAATATTCACACAATTTGTTGTGTGAACATTCTCAAATCCTTCAGTAAATCAGCCTCATCTTCTATATTTTCTCTCAATTCGGCACTAGTGTGTAATTCCTTCAAAGCCAACCAGCAGTCTTCCGTTGGTCCTGCCAAAGTGTGATTTTTGCCTTTATTGTAGGCCCTTTCAGAACTTACCCTGTCTTGTTTGTTGTCAGTCGATTGTCAGTTAGGTTACTTAGTACTGGGATATATAGGGAGCTGTGAGCAGAGCCTGGGTTGGTGACAATCTATGGACACCTTGAAGAGGATCATCCGCTAGGAAGGAGAGATTGTAGAGGACAGGACTATGACAGTAGCCCTGGTCAGTGTTCTCCTCTGGAGGTGCGGGTCTACTCTGTGGAGACATGCTAAAATGTTGAGACTCAAGCTCCAAGATTATGTTACATGAATTTCTGTGGGTACTGGGAATACACCGTTGGAGACTTGTTAATCACTTTGATGGAGAGTTGAATCAATGTGCCTGAAAAGTCTTTGTTCTATTTTTGGAACTTTGTATTAAAATCTGTTACTTCAAATAAAGCGTTTATTTTCACTATGAATTTATTCCCGATAGGACATTCAGTTATTGGGCTCGCTACAGGTTGCTACTCTGTGTATTAGGTCAAGTCAGTAACAAGACTGTGGGGTTGATTTGTTAAAGGAAAATAGAATGTGCACTTTGCAGGTGCAGTTAGTAAATTAGGGAAAGCTCTGCTAAATTCCATCATCAAATAATGATCATGCAAAAATGCTGTTTTTTATCCTTGCACGTGATTGGGCAGTCTTTGCAAATTGAATCTCATTTACTAAGCTCTGGAGCAAATTCCTTTACAGAAAGCAAGTGCATTTGCAAAGTTCACAATCTATTTGCCTTTAGTAAATCAACCCTTGTGTGAGGATTCAGCCGTCCTGACTAGTATCCATGGGGTGACGTTATAAGTGACGGATTGCAGATCCACTGGTCCCAACCTGGGATCTGGGAGATCTGCCAGTCCCTGCGTCTGGCAACTTGGGGGTGCTGGGAGAGGCAAAACTCTGGGCTGTTGATGCTTGTCTTTGGGTTGATAGTCTCTTGTAACTGCATCTGTGAGTGTAGAGTTGATGTACTAAAACTGTAGAGTGCACAATCTGGTGCAGCTCTGCATAGAAACCAATCAGCTTCCAGTTTTTTTGTCAAAGCTTAATTGAACAAGCTGAAATTAAAAGCTGAATGGCTACCATGCTGCACCAGATTTTGCACTATTTAGTTTTAGTAAATTAACCCATGTTCTAAGTGTGAGTCTCTGAGAATGGGAGAAAGAAAGAAAGAAAGAAAGAAAGAAAGAAAGAAAGAAAGAAAGAAAGAAAGAAAGAAAGAAAGAAAGAAAGAAAGAAAGAAAGAAAGAAAGAAAGAAAGAAAGAGAGAAAGAAGAGAGAGAGAGAGAGAAAAAGGAGGAAGGAATGAAGGAAAGAAAGAAAGAGAGAAAGAAAGAGAGAGGGGGAGAGAAAGAAAGAAAGAAAGAAAGAAAGAGAGAGAGAGCGAGAAAGAAGGAAGGAAGGAAGGAAGAAAGTGAGAGAGAAAAAAAGAAAGAAAGAAAGAAAGACAGAAAGAGAGGGAGGATGAAAAAAATAAAAAAGGAAAGAAAGAAGGAAGAAAAGAAAGAAAGACACAAAGAAAGACATACGGAAAGAAAAACATACGGAAAGAAAGAAAGAAGGAAGGAAAGAAAGAAAGAAAGAAAGAAAGAAAGAAAGAAAGAAAGAAAGAAAGAAAGAAAGAAAGAAAGAAAGAAAGAAAGAAAGAAAGAAAGAAAAAGAAAGAAAGAAAGAAAGAAAGAAAGAAAGAAAAGAAAGGAAAGAAAAGGAAAGAAAAGGAAAGGAAGAAAAAGAAAATAAAACATTGATAGATCATATCTAATTTGAGATAAAAATAAAAAGAAAGATAGAAAAAAAGAGAAAAAAAGAAAAGAAACAAATTAGAGAAAATGAAAAGAAAGAAAATTAGACATAGATAGATCATATCTAGTGAGAAAGAAAGAAAGAAAGAAAGAAAGACATAAATAAACTGTATGTACTGTAGTTTGAAAGAAAGAGAAAGAAAGAAAAGAAAGAAACAAATTAGACAAAAAGGTTTATCTCAAATAATCAATGAAAAAATGAGGGAATGTAAACTACACAGTATGGGGAAAGTAAAACTTTTTATAACGTGAGAAATACAATTTAAAAATCTAATAAGAAGCAATGGTTCATCCAAATGTTATCCTTCACGAGCAATGGCCAAAAACATTGAAGACTTGGAACCGTTAAAGAAGAAAATAACAGTTCACTAACTTCATTACTAAATAAAATACACAATACAAAATAAAACATATATAAAAAAAACTTTGAGATGATATCCAGTGATTTCATGAAACTCAACCGAAACCTCTGACACAAAACTGCCTCCAGATTATATTCTCCAAAGTAATGGGTTGTGACACTACAGTTTATGCTAGCAATATGATCATTCTTTACCCTAGAAGAGATAATCGGGCCATGTAACACACAGAACACTACAGCTCCATGGAGTGTTATGATTGTAGACACAAATCTTATGATATAAATTTGAAATGGAAAAAAGAGACAATCAGCAGAATAAAATGAATGGCAAAACAGGCTGTATCACACAATGCATAAAATAAAATCTAATCACCCCCCCCCCCCCAAAAAAAAACAAACAAAAAAACAACACAACTAGGATGTGTGAGATATCTAAATTAAGAACCATTTTTAACATTTAACACGCATAAAACATTAATAAAAAATGTGTTGTATTTGCTAATTATATAGTTAGGCAGGTTGACTAAAATAATAAGTAAAAATTAACTAAAAATGAATAATAGTTATTATTTCTTTTGGTGATTTCATTCAATTCTGAATGTTGTTACAAAGCGTAACATTGCAAATAAGGTAACAATTGCAAAATTAAGGGAAAAATGAAAAGAAAAAAAAAAGATTTTCATTGACTCAAAGAAAAAAAAAAAGTTAGATTTTTTTTAGATTTTATTTAGTTAATTATAAAAAGAAGTGCATATATTTAAAAAAGAACAGCTCCAGGTAAACAGCTATTTTAATAACATTTATGCTTATTATTTTACCTGCCCCAAGGATTTTTAAATTTGCTTATGATGTCCTGTGATTTACACAATCCTTCCAGACAGCCCAACCAAGCAGACAACTGATGCCACTATTGTAGAGTCTCTTCTCTACCTCCAGGCTGAGCATTGGACAATGAAGAAGTTTTATCACCTTGAATTCACACTTACTTGCATTAAAAAGTAGGGAAAATGAATGTACAATTTGTATCCATTTTATGAGTCTTTATCGCATGCTGATTTGCGTTAATCTGTGTTTTAACGCACTAGTAAAATGCACGTCAACACATAGACACATAAAAAAAATGTTTACGTATCCTGCTTACACTACAATGCTGCGCTCACCTGTGTTGTGTTATATATATATATATATATATATATATATATATATATATATGTATGTATATTCATTTCTCAGAATAAAGAAAGTAAAAAAAAATCCATGCAGTGTCTAGTTGCTTTTTTAATGTTTTCAATTTACCTAACCAGTTAAATAGACTGCTAAAAAAGCAGTTACATTCACAGGGAGTCGTACATGTCTGTACTGACCAATTAGAGTTGATTTAGGCACAGAGACTAGAGCAAAGAGAATGTTTGGGAAGCTTAGTAAATAAGATGAGACCATGTTGATTTAAAGAAAAACCATCATGGTAACAATCATTGTTTTTTTTTTTTTTGTTTCTTTTGAGTGGGCATTCCAAGTAAACGCCTGCTTACCCCAATCACTGAAATAATCCATATTAAAAATTTACTTTGAAGAAGAACAAAAAAAAAAAAAAGAAAAGGAAAAAAAGAAAAAAAAATATATATGAATTTTGTTTTCTAATGTATTTATTATTTATTTATATTTTTATTATTTATACATATGTATATTCTTTAATATAGTTATATAAAACAATAAACACGTAAATATATAATGAGTAAAAACTTTCAGCTTCTGTAACTAACTGTAAAAGTTATTAGAAGTGTAGTTCTGTTTGGGTTAATAAAAATGTAAAAGTTGAATCTCATCAACAAATTGCTTCTTAGAACTTTATTGGGTCCAGTAGAGCCATTTATATGCTATGCCATTCAAGGCAATTAAATTTGACATTTTCCTACTCCAGTAAAATTTAAGGAATTTCAAGTTGTATAAGTTTGATCAAAGAATTTCATGTAGGATTACTTAAAGTGATTAGCAGGCACAGTTCATTACAAAATTGAACATATGTCTTTTTTTTTTTTTTAATGCACAGAGAGCCTTATGTAAGGTGGAACAGCGTGTTAATGTGTTCAGTAACGACGTTTTTAAAAATCCAATTACTCATCCGTTTACTTTTTTTATTTTTAATTTGTTGATGCAGACACAACAAACATGCAATTATGTTACGTTACAGATGACAATGGAAAGCAAATCACAGTCATTTATATACCATTAAGACTACAATTAACCACAGTTCCATGACTGCGGGACGGATGTATGAAAAGTAAGCAAGCAAATGTTTTCTTTTTACACTTAGCTTCCAATCAACTTCCAACAATCCACATCTGAAAATGAACCAAAGACTCTGATTGGATGTATTTTTTTCCTTTTAGCAGAACTTTCTAAGAATTCAGAATTCAAGATTCAGTTCTCCGCAGTGAACCAAAATGTTGAACTAAACAATGGAGCTACCTTGGTATAAAGGCAATGGCGAATAGCCATTGTTGACTTGATTTCGAAGGAGCAGCTTGATTGCTTGGCCTCTGCCACTTCTCATTCCTCTATTCTGGCCCCTCTTTGTGACTGACTAATAATAAGACAGAAGATCCCAAACCAAACTCATCTCCTGGAACTTAGGTCATTATTTGCATGTGGGTAGGATGCAGCGTGGTGTGCCTTCGGCAAGAATATACTCAGAGGCCGAGGTACAAGAGAACAGTATATTGACAGAGAATTCCATATAATGCACAATCAGGTCCAGCGGGTGAGCACAGACACTTACAAACAGTTTCAGAGGATCATGATTTGGAAAAGATGCCAACAGCTTCTGCAGTGAGGTGCGAAAATGAGACCCGGCTGGTCCACATCCAAACAAGAGGCTTCCTGGGAAGAGATGCATAGTCCCTTTTCCTGATGCTAGCACTGTCCCTACTAGACAGGTAACCTATCCCTATACTGGCTGTCAGGAGAGGGCTGGCAGCCTTAGGCCTGGGGGGCAAGTCCAGTCAAGTGGCCCATTGAACCACCGAATCAGCTCACCATCCATGCCCACCAGGTTTTATAATGGATATTGATCATCAGTGCCCTGCAGCTTCGTCAGTGCAGCCTCATCAGTGCCCATCAATGCAGCCTCAGTGCCCATCAGCTTAGCTCACCAGTGCTCATCAATGCAGCCTCACCAGTGTCCATCAATGCAGCCTCACCAGTACACATCACCTAAGTTTCATCAGTGCCCATCAATGCAGCCTTGCCAGTGCCCATCGATGCAGCCTGATAAGTGCCCATCCATGCAGTCTGATCAGTATACGTGAAAACATAAAACGCAGCGCCACCTAATAATGATAGTGCCAAAATAACATATTATATAAATGTGATTTCACATTCCAATTAATTATGTGATACATCAATAATCAAAAAAAACAATCAAAAACAGAAAAGTCCATAAATAAAGTGCTCCGTGCTCAATCAAGTGCCAATAGTAAAACGTGGTGCTCGGTGACAATCCCCCGTTGTGACCCCACTCACCAGAACAAATGGATCCCCAGCTTTTCAGTCTGGGGATCAAACAAGCCAAGTCCTGGTGCTGGTCAGATGGATATGAGGGTGATGGTGACGAGACCCTTGCTTTGGTCAGGACTCGATCCCAGAGCCTTAAAATCCTCATGCAGTTGGATAAAAGAAAAAAAGGATGGCTTCCATAGTGAAATACCGTTAAAAAGATTTATTGGGCGCAGATACAAACATCGCACTTACAAGAAGTTTGGTTAAAACTCGCATAGGTGTGCTCATGTGGGTGTACAGCGTGGCGTGGTCTCCAACTTGCGGCGTGCGTTCCACCACCGACAGGATGTGACGTCAATGAATACGAGGAGCCGGAAATGACGTCAACGCGTTTCGCTTTCAATCAAGCGTCATCACGGTCTGATCAGTACCCATCCAATGCAGCCTCCAATGCAGAGAGAGGAGAGCCGCTGGATTACAAAGACTGGGGATCTCCTGCTTACCTGGTGTGGACGCTGTCATACGAAGTCCTGCTTCCTGGACCGGCTCCTATAATAGACATCATCCATAGAAGGGCCGGCCCTGGGCACCCCCCACTCTGCTTGCAGTTAGTTGGCGGTGTGCCCCTACTTCCTCCACAAAAAGAAAATATTGTCAGCGGGCAATGGCCGCTGGCCTTTTCAAATGTAAGTTGGGGTGGCCTGGGGGGAAATTGCCACCCTGCCCCCTGGCCCAGCCCTCCCCTGCTGGCCGTGCACATAGAGCACACCAAACCAGGGAGCTGGAGTCTTAAAGTGGTTGTACAGTCAGAATGTTTTCAATGTTAATGCATCCTATGCATTACGATAAAAAACCTTCTGTGTTGTAGCAGCCCTCCTCAGCCCCCCTAATACTTACCTGAGCCCCATTTCTATCCAGTGATGTTCACGAGTGCCTTGGCTGTACACACACTTCAAAAACCTTTTGACGTTCATGCAGCTGTTGTGGTTCAGGTGAGATCGCTCCCAGCCCTACGGCAGATATCAAAGCCACAGGAGAGCTGAGCATATCAGAACCACAGTACTACCACAACCATTTATCAACAGGTACTCTGTGAGTTGGGTTGATGCCTTCACCCACATCGTGAGACCTATCTGTGAAGTACATAAAAAAATGATGATGAGAGTTCATAAGAAGTATGTACGCATAGGGAGTAAATATCCAAGGCAGTCGAGTGGATGTCCACGTCAGCGCCTCAACCGTCCCGTCCTAGTGTCCGGCCACACGTCAAGGCTGTGTACTTCACAGATAGGTCTCACGATGTGGGTGAAGGCATCAACCAAACTCACAGAGTACCTGTTGATAAATGGTTGTGGTAGTACTGTGGTTCTGATATGCTCAGCTCTCCTGTGGCTTTGATATCTGCCGTAGGGCTGGGAGCGATCTCACCTGAACCACAACAGCTGCATGAACGTCAAAAGGTTTTTGAAGTGTGGCCGGACACTAGGACGGACGGTTGAGGTGCTGACGTGGACGTCCACTCGACTGCCTTGGATATTTACTCCCTATGCGTACATACGTCTTACATCTGGTAAGAGTACCCATTATTATTGGTGAAGGAGCACAGTGTATGCTGACCTAGTGGAAGCACAAGTCACTTTATTGGGTGTTGCATATGGTGAAGGACATTATATGAACTCTCATCATCATTTTTTATATGGATCTTTTTTATATGGATTTTTTGATATGGACTCAATATTTATGTTTACACTAATGGACACATTATTACGTGTATTAGGTGTGTTCACTACATTGGGTAGACAAGGCTGAAACCAAGTCTACCTTTCACCTTCACTTCTGTTTTTTTATATATATATATATATGGTTCACTTCTGTATATATTATTCATTTAGCGCTGCACTTTATTATTGACTATAGTTTATGCAATTTGGGAAATTTGTAGTGCCGGCAGCTTGATTTCATATTTTTTTCTGTACTGGTAGCGCAATAGTATTTCCAATATTCGTTTTGCTTTATGCAAAACCACTGCACAGAGCAGGTAAGTATAAAATGTTAGCTATTTTTAAAGAAAAAAAAATGAAACTTTAGTATAATTTTGCATAGACTCTGCCTGACGCAAGAAGGCCACCGAGGTCATATGGGACATCAGTGTCCAGCTATCCCCCTGAGGAAACTAACTGAGAAAAAATAAGTTCTTGACAACTTCCTTCCCCTTCCTCATCGCTGCTTCGGTTGTGGGGATTACAGATTGCACCTGCCTACACCCCCCCCCCCCTTTGACAAATGCTGTGTCATCTTTTGTTGTTCTTTTCTGTTGGGTATGTGTACATCAGCTGTCATTCTTGGCACCTTAGAGATGCTGAATCTTCAATTCGCCATGATGATGAGGTTAAGTTCTTAACCAGCATTTAGACATGACTAGGTATACTCTACACAGGCTTTTCTCTATTTTTTCACCCTAAAGGAAAACACTTGAACTAAAGTTTAGGTCTCAGGGAATCCCTGCTAATTAATAAGGGCACAATGAGAATGTCCCTGGTCAAAAGGAATAATGCCTCTCTTACATGCCCTGGAAGAAGTATTTTTGTGACGAAACCGGTCAGGCGAGGAGACGCTACTTGTGTGTCTTGTCTAAACTGACACTTTGGCTTATTTGAAACTTTCACAAGCTTTTTTAGATGGAAAATTATGTTTTTTAAATAAACGCCCAGATAATATTACGCTATTGATGTTTTTTCCTTTATTTTCCACCACGGTTATTACCCTCTGGAGGTACCAAGCTTGTTGGAGGACAGGCTGAAGTAGCATATAGAACATGGAACTATACTATGGTGGAACGCATGAATGAGGTTCATTCACATGCCTGTTTGACCCTATGTAATTAAAGGGTCCTGGTGTTCTGGTAAGCATACATCTTATGTATTGGTGGAGCACTTGGTGGAAGATTCTGGTGTAACTGCTTGTATATCACACCAGAAAACTGGAAGATTGTTTGGACTCTTTATTCAAAGACTTTACTATCACATTCACTGTTGATATAGGGATATATGTTTCTTTATTTTACTAATTTAGCGCAACTAATTTTATTCATCTCTTACAGTAGTGGTCACAATGCCACCCTTACATACAGCTAAAAAAATAATTGGTATTGTACCACTGGCTCTGCCAAGTGCCATTGGACACAGAACTGCCCAGGCACCATCGGATGGAAGGTCAGTCATCCACAGCTGAAGGAACCCCTTGAAGCCTCTGGAGGAGCCCTAGGGTTCCATAGAACCCTGTTTGAGAATGGCTGCCCTACGCTATATACTACACCAGGGTTCCTCAAACTATGGCCCTCCAGCTGTTGCAGAACTACACATCCCATGAGGCATTGTAAAACTCTGACATTCACAGACATGACTAGGCATGATGGGAATTGTAGTTCCTGAACAACTAGAGGGCCATAGTTTGAGGACCCATGTACTACACCAATGAAAGTTCTAGGCATGTATGAGATTACACGACATATGTTTGGTGAACTGGAAGCTTGGAAGAGGAAGCTGGTGGAGGTCATGACTGTGCCGGCTTTGAAATGCATATGAGTATTGGAGTTAGTGGGTTTAACAATGCTGACTTTGCTGATTACTGTATTGCCACTTGCTATTTTTTTTCTGGCTACAATTCCATTTCAAAGAGAAGCTGTGCTTTGCCCACACAGAGCAAAGCAACAAGTACACTTTACCTTAGCCATTCTCAGCAATATATTTTTACCTTCCTTTTATCCCATCACAGTTTAGTTCAGTCCCAAAAAAAAAAAAGTCCTATGTAAGTTAGGAAGTCATATGTTACATAAGGGTATGGACTCCCCTTGGACAGCACCCAGCTGTCACATGAGTTAGCTACCCCACATACCAGGCAATGAATACTAGGTATTTCCTGGAGCTGAATGGAATAGTGGAGGAGTGCAGAAAAAGCTGCAATGGGGTAGAGTGGAAAAAAGAATCAGATTTTATTCATAGGTCAACCTTAAAGCGGAGTTCCACCCAGAATTTAGTTTTTTTGGCATCCACTCTTTTAATGCTAAATATATGTAATCTGTTATTTCCTTACTTTCAAACCGCCTAGTAATTCCATGTATTTTTTACTCACAATTTCGATTCTCTCACAGCTGGCCTTTTCCATTTTAAGTGAGGGCATCTGAAGCCCATCCGTAGTCTCCTGGCATCTCTTCCTGAAAGAAGTGCATGGTGGGTAACCATCATGCACTCCTTGTTCTCGGTCCGCTTTAAATCACGTCTTTCCTGTCTGGAAATAACACGATTTTACAGTACAGGGAAGCCCACTGACTCCTGGGAAATGAATTACATCTCCCAGGAGGCCAGGCGAAGCAGGAAGTGAGGAGAAGAACCTAGGACCTAAAAGGGGCAGATTACAGAGACTACCTAGCAACAAGCGACTTAGGGTGAGTATATTTTTTTTTCCTTCAAAGGTAAGTCTATATAGGCAAAGGACTTGAATGATGTAAAAAAAAATTCTGGGTGGAACTCCACTTTAAGGCCTCATGCACACAGGACATCTTTTGACTTTTTTACAGCAGCTGTTTTTGGCTGCAGACGTTTTTTTCTACAGGCAATAAACTTTCCATCATGTTATCCTATGTGTTCATGCACACACAGGCTGTTATCAACTGTTTTTAGCAGTGAAGTTTTTGAGCTGTAAAAAAAACCCAAGACCAGTTCTGAGAGATGTTTTTCAGCTGTAAAAACGTTCAAATGCTCAAAAACGCACAAAAACGCAGCTAAATGTCGATCCCCAACGTTTTTGGACGTTTTAGATCAATTGAGGGGAAAAAAGCAAAAAAAAAAAAAAAAATGCTGGCCCTTTAAAAACGCAAAAAAAGCGCAAAAACGCCAGTAATATAACGCTAATAACAGCTGAAAAAAAATCACTGATAAGCTACTGATGTTTTTAGGACTTTTTTTAACTTCCTGTGGGCATGAGGCCTAAAAAGCAATACAAGACCCATGTAGATACCAAGCTTTGTCAGAACAGTTATGTTAGCCACGTCTTGGCTTGAAGAGTAAAATGCCAATCCAACTGAAAGAAGATGACATATCATTGTTTCACTATATAGATGGCGAGTGGATTGGTTTTCTGAAACACATTTACATCTCAATGTCTGCTAAAATTGCAAAATGCTAAAAATAAAACTTCTTCCTTGGATCCAACATATTCCATATAGCTCCAGTGAGCATGAGTCACCAGCATCGTCCGTAGAAGGAATATGAATAGGACACGTAGGCATCATAAAAAGTCAGTAAGACGTTAAATAGATTTTTATTATATAATACCAAAATCCTTTTAAAAATATGTACTTGTTTAACCACTTAAGCCCCGGAAGGTTTACCCACTTAATGACCAGGCCATGTTTTGCGTTACGGCGTTTTGTGTTACTTTAACTGATAATTGCGTGGTTATGTGACGCTGTATCCAAATACATTTGCTACCCCTTTTTTTCCCACAAATAGAGCTTTCTTTTGGTGGTATTTGATCACCTCTGCAGTTTTTATTTTTTGCTGCTATAAAACATCCAATAAAAAAATGTAAAAAATCTAATTTCTTCATCAATTTAGGCCAATGTGTATTCTGATACATATTTTTGGTAAACAAAATCCCAAAAAGCGTATATTGATTGGTTTGTGCAAAAGTTATAGCGTCTACAAACTATGGGATCGATTTATGGAATTTTTATTTAATTTTTTATTCTTTACTAGTAATGGCGGTGATCAGCGACTTATAGCGGGACTGCAATATTGCGGCAGACAAATCAGGCACTAAGTGACAATGGGGACCAGTGACATTAATACAGTGATCGGTACTGCAAAAATGCACTCTCACTGTACTAATGACACTGGCTGGGAAGATGTTAACATCAGGGGAGATCAAAGGGTTAAGTGTACTCCTAGAGAGTGCTTTCTAACTGTGTGGGGGATGGCTTAACTGGAGGAAGATAGAGATTTGTGTTCCTGCTTAGCAGAACACAAGATCTCCAGCTTCCTCTCTGACAGAACGGTGGTCTGCCTTGTTTATATAGGCAGACGGCCGTTCTGCCTCTCCTGTCAATGATTGACGAGTTCCGTTCCGCTGATTGGCTCCCACTGTGTCCAACTTTTTTAAAAATTTTGGATAGAGCAAGGGAGGATTATAACCCCTGTCAGATTTTTTTTTCATCATCTGTATCCCATTGCAGAGGTTTACCTTCACTTCCTGTCCCATAGCCAAACAGGAAGTGAGAGGAAATCCCTGCAAATGAAGGTAATTCCTTGGGAATCCCCAGGTCACCAGAGCTAGTATCCCCATTGGAAGTCTTCCCCCCTGTAACTTTTCTGGGGACAACCCAAAATTTGTGATTTTCTTTTACTTTCACTTTCAATGATAACGGTAAACAGGATAAACTGAGAGGGCACAGACAGCAATAAAACCTGACAAGTGTTCTAATCCCTCTCCCCTCTATCCAAAACTATAAAAAAAAAGTTTTGCCTTTCGTTATATTTTAAATCAAACTTTTCCAAATAAGTAAATTGGGAGATTAGACCCCAGGGGCACTGGGAGTCTTAGGTCTCCAGACCCACAAAAAATCGCTGATCACCGCCATTACTAGTAAAAATAAAAAAATAAATAAAAAAGTCCATAAATCTATTCCACAGTTTGTAAATGAGATAACTTTTGGGCAAACCAATCAATATACGCTTATTGCACTTTTTTGTACAAAAAATATGTAGCAAACAATATATTGGTCTAAATTGATGAATACATTTGAATTTTTTTTCATTGGGTATGTTTTATAGCAGAAAGTAAATAATATTGTTTTTTTTTTTTTCAAAATGTACGTTTTGTCTTTTTGTTTATAGTGCAAAAAATAAAATCTGCAGAGGTGATCAAATACCACCAAAAGAAAGCTTTGTGGGAAAAAAATGACATCAATTATGTTTGGGTACAACGGAGCACGACCGCGCAATTGTCAGTGAAAGTGACGCAGTGCCGTATCACAAAAAAATGGCCTGGTCATGAAGGGGGGGGGGGGGGTAAAACCTTCTGGGGCTGAAGTAGTTAAAGTGTTACTAAACCCAGGACCCTGCATTCCCTATATCTGGTCTCCCACAGCAGTGGTTCTCAACCCTGTCCTCAAGTACCCCCAACAGGCCATGTTTAGGGAATTTCTCTTAGATAAAATATCTGTCCATATTACCAAGCCATTGACTGATTTAAAGCACCTGTGCAAGATATAGGAAAACCTGCAAACATGGCCTGTTGGGAGTACTTGAGGACAGGGTTGAGAACCTCTGTCCCACAGTACACAGAACATGGAAATGCAATAGCTTTAGTAAATATAAACTGCTAAATACCTTTTCTCATCAGCAGTATATAGCAGTCTTGTGACTTCTATCAGTGTCTGGTTAAAGCTTGTAAGAGGAGTTTTCATTCTCCCCTGATTGTCCTATGAGGCTGCATGATCCCTGACCCTCTGTCTGGACAGAGCTGATTGGCCCTGTGCTGATCACATGCACCATCCCAAGAAAAAAAAAAAAAAAACTCTAGCAATACACAACAAACTGAGCTTGTGCAGAGTGCCCCCAAGGCTCCGAACTATTAGGGGATGGATTGGGGACAGTGGAAGAAGGGGAGGATCAGAGAAGACGGATCAAACAGCGTTTTTACACAATGCGCAGGATTAACCCCTTAGGTTCCACCGTGAGTATAACAAGCATGCTTTACTGCATATATAGACTGATTTTACTGTTGTGGGTTTAGTAACATGTATTCAGCATATACACCAGTGTTGCAAAGTCCAAGATTGTCAATTAGAGCATGCACTGTAATTAAAGTTTTTAAATACAATTTTGCCAATGCATTCAAACATGTTAGACTATATATATATACACACTGTATATACTTGCTGTAACATTATGGAGATTCACTAGGTCTGAATGTGAGATCATACGCTTCTGGGAATGTCTATCTCCTTTTTCTATTTAAGCATTGTTGACATGGTTACAAGGAAAAGGAATATGGAGCTACAGTGAGGATGTGCTTCTCAGGGGGACATACAACAAAAATATCTTTCTGAAGTCTCTAGGTTTTTTTTTTTTTCACAGAGTGATAAACAAGTGTTTACAATGCAAGTCGATTACGTTTCCTAAGTCCTCATTTACACTTGTGTTTGGGGGGGGGGGGTTGGTAATAACACATGGATGAGCCGAGCTCTTCTACCCCCTTCCAACTGCTCCCCTCCACTCAGGGCCGGATTAAGCGCATCATGGGCCTGGTGCTAATGATATTGTTGGGCCTTTTTATGGAAATGAAAACACAACCATTTTTTTGTTAAAACAAATTAAATATTTTAAACAAATTGCTCATTCACACTGTATGCACAAGAGAACCAGGTGCACTGCAAATGAATGAACAAGAGACAGAGGCTCCTGTCCATTCATAAACGGAATCCAATCACTGACTCTGTTCATTCTGACACATCCCATGCCTCAGCAAATGGGAGAGGAGGGAAGCTGGAGGCGCTGCTGGGGGCAAGGTGGTCAGGGGAGTGCATCTGATGGACAGTCAGGGGGTGATTGATGCAGTGGGGGGTGCATTTACAAGCACCGATCTTGCTCTATGGATCTCCATGAAGCAGCTCAAAGCTGTGGGAGGGAGAGGAGGAAAAGCGTCTTTCAGCTGTTTCATGAAGAACTATACAAGGGGATTGGGTCTTGTAATTGCACCCCCTGTCGCACCAATCACCCCCACTGTCAGATTCCCCCTGTTGCAGGAGGTACCAGAAGCCTCTCTTGGGGTCCCCTACTGGCCTCAGGCCCTAGTGCCCGAATGGTCAGTCCACCCCTGCTGGGCATTTTTAAGGTAAGGGCCTGGAGCTGCAGCTCCAATAGCCCCTACATTAATCTGGCCTCCACTGAAAAAGACGACTAGCTGTCCCATTTGGCTTGCAGTACCACCCGCCAAACACAACTCAGCTGAATGGGGTCGCCCCGCAACCACATACAATATACATGGTTATGGCACACTTGTGCAGGGTGTAAGGGGTTAAATCAGGCAGTGAGAACTGCCTGTGGAATGCCGTCTTAAGAGCGATACAACGCGGGTCACTCTTTAGTAGGTAATACAAGTGTAAGTGAGGCCTAAAAGAAATGTAATGTGTCTATTTCTAAATAGCAAATGCAGGAGGGTAGCTGATACAGCAATTTATTGTTAATCTAATAGACGTAGGCAGAGCTAGGCATGGCTAGTCACTGTTAGGGCTAAAAAGAAGAGCAGTGCCATCTTATCATGGGAAGTGCCTATGTATTAGTTCTCCTGGCAGCATCAACATGTATTTGGGTAGTCTACATCAGTGGTTCTCAACCTCAGTCCTCAAGTACCCCCGATGGGCCATGTTTTGGGAACTTCCCTTAGATAAAATAGCTCTTATCAATACCATGTCATTGATATTGATTTAAAGAAGCTGTGCAAAGCAAAGGAAAACGTGAAAACATGGCTCATTGGGGGTACTTAAGGACTGAGGTTGAGAACCACTGGTCTACATCACATATGTGGTTATATAGTTTGACCATGGATGTTGTTAGACAGGGCTGGAGGGACTGAGCACGGCTTGTATGTAATTTGCCTAGGACATACACGTTCCTACAGATACAGCAATGTACTGTCAATCTTAAAGACTGTAAACCAAGCTAGACATGGCTTTTTCACTGCAAAAGGAGGTGCAGTGCCATCCTAGCAAATTAAGTGTCTATATAATGGTTTTACTGGTAGGATCAACAGGTATTCACCAAATGTTCTACTTACAATAACAGAGAGTCCAGTCACCCTGGAATGGGTAGACCAATGTTTCTCAACTCCAGTCCTCAAGGTGCACCAATAGGTCATGTTTTTAGGATTTCCCTCAGATGAAACAGCTGTGAAGATTACTAAGGGCCGGTTCACACTGAGGCGATCCGACTTCGGGGCGATTTTGCCAGGCGATTTGAAAAGGCGAAGCGGCGCGATTGCGAAGCGAAGCGGCACGATTGCAAAGCGATTGCAAAGCGATATCAGGCGATTTTAGGCGATTTCAACATGAGTACCTGGGACATGAGAGGTGTGTCTTCTGGCAAAATTATGTTTTTCTTCCTGGAAAGTCGCTTCTTCATAGACAGGGATCCGACTTGAAAGCGAACTTCCATTGACTTCTATGGGCTCAATTCGCCTAGAAGCCGCTTGAAAATAGTACAGGAACCTTTTTTGGAATCGCTTTGGACTTGAGTAGCGCATATTAAGACGGCTCCATTCATTCCAATGGGATTTCTGATGTCAGGGGATTTGAGGCGAATTGGGGCGACACAAGTCGGATCGCAAATCGCCTAGGATCGCCTCAGTGTGAACCGGCCCTTAGGCAGTGAAACTGATCAAATCACCTGTGCAAAATAATGGAAAGCCTGAAAACATGACCTGTTGGAGCGCCTTGAAGACTGGAGTTGAGAAACACTGGGATAGTCTACAGATGCAGTGGTTCTCAACCTTGGCCCTCAAGTAACCCCAACAGGCCATGTTCTGGGAATGTCTCTTAGATAAAATAGCTGTCCAAAATAGCAAGCCATTGACTCTGATTTAACCTCCCTGGCGGTATGATTCTGTCTGGAATTTTGTACCAAAAGCGGTACAATTTTTTGCATGGAAATTTGGTGATATGCATTATAGGCCTGCAATTCTTAGTAATTACTTACTTAAACCTGACCAAAACAAGACTCTAATAGACATTCCAGATGTGCTAAATTTGAAACACAAATGCATGAATTATAATCTAATCAATAATATAATTTTATTCAATAATGCAATGAAAAATAATGAAATTTGTCAAACAAAGAAATTGCAAGGGTCCTCAAGCTATCATTGTTTTTTTTTTGTTTTTTTTTTTGCGAATATATACATTTAAAAAAAAAATATTAAAAATTGGGAAAAAATGCAAATAAAATAAATAAAACTTTTAGAATGTCCAGCTAAAATATTAAAAATTAAAAAGTGAAATTTCACTTTCAGCTCAGCTGATCCAAAAGCGCATTTGTAGGACAGCGCTTTTTTGATGCCATTTTCAAAGGCTTTTATTTGTCACAAATGACAATGGCAAGGGGCACTGAAAGGGCACTGTGTCTGATACTAAGGTGATACAGTGTAATCCTCTCAGATTACATTGTATCACCTCCTTTTTATGTGTTTGTGTTTGTGCAACATTTGAATTTCCCTCCCAGTTCCGCTCCCATGCACCATTGCTGCTGCAGGGAACGGAACCAGGAAGTCACCAGAGCGACAGACGGCACGGCGGGGATCCCGGCGGTGATCACAGCAATGGGAGATCATCGCTGGATCGCCAGGAGAAGGTAAGGAACCCCGCTGCAGGCTCTGCACATCTACCCCGAGCGTGACTCGGGGATACCGATCCTAGCATGTAAAAACCACCCCGAGTCACGCTCGGGAATACCGCTAAGGGAGTTAAAGCACCTGTGCAAGATAAAGGAAAAGCTGAAAACATGACCTGGGGTACTTGAGGACTGAGGTTGAGAACCACTGGTCTACATCACATACACTATATTACCAAATGTATTGGGATGTCTGCCTTAACATGCACATGAACTTTAATGGTATCCTATTCTTAGTACGTAGGGTCCAGTATTGAGTTTGCCCACCCTTTGCAGCTATAACAGCTTCAACTCTTCTAGGAAGGCTGTCCACAAGGTTTAGGAGTGTCTATGGAAATGTTTGACCATTCTTCCAGAAGGCCATTTGTGAGGTCAGACACTGATGTTGGACAAGAAGGCCTGGCTCACAGCCTTTACTCTAATTCATCACAAAGGTCTTCTATCAAGTTGAGGTCAGGACTCTATGCAGGCCAGTCAAGTTCCTCCCCCTAAAACTTGCTCATCCATTACTTTATGGACCTTGCTTTGTGCACTGGTCCAAACCATGTGGTGGAGGGGGAATTATGGTGTGGGGTTGCTTTTCAAAGGTTGGGCTTGGCTCCTTAGTTCCAGTGAAGGGAACTCTTAAGGCGTCAGCATACCAAGAGATTTTGGACAATTCCATGGTCCCAACTTTGTGGGAACAGTTTGGGGATGGCCCCTTCCTGTTCCAACATGACTGCACACCAGGGCACAAAGTAAGGTCCATAAAGACATGGATGAGCATGTTTGGGGTGGAGGAACTTGACTGGCCTGCACAGAATCCTGACCTCAATAGAACTCAATAGAACACCTTTTGGGATTAATTAGAGTGGAGACTGCAAGCCAGGCCTTCTCGTCCAACATCAGTGCCTGACCTCACAAATGCGCTTATGGGAGAATGGTCAAACATTCCCATAGACACACTCCTAAACCTTGTGGACAGCCTTTCCAGAAGAATTGAAGCTGTTGTAGCTGCAAAGTGTGAGCCAACACTATATTGAACCGTATGGACTAAGACTGGGGTGCCATTAACCACTTGATAACTGGGCACTTAAACCCCCTTCCTAACCAGACCAATTTTCAGCTTTCAGCGCTCTCACACTTTGAATGACAATTACTCAGTCATGCAACATTGTACCCATATGAAATTTGGTGTGAAACGTCGATGTTGTCGAAGTTAAGAAGACCTTTCCGACAGGTGTTCCAAATCCTCACACAGATACCCTTACAAACTGGTAAGAGGGTATTCGCGTAAACACTCCAGTCCGTGACTACAACCTGCTCTTCCGGACCGAACGTCAGAGGTGAGATTAATTAGGGTTTTCCACAAGATAACTCAAGATAACTCCAGTCCTAAGACACGTCCGGTCAGTTCAAGGAGGTGGGGTTTGTACGAGTAGGTACAGAAATACCTGGAATGAAACACGGGACCACACGTCAGTACAACCTTGTCCTTC
>BLSH010145781.1:237163-250756 GCA_018402905.1 Glandirana rugosa
GATGGATGGGGTGGATGGCTGGGTGGGTGTTTGATGGATGGTGGGGGTTGCTGTCATTTAGCAGTGCTGTGGGCATTACACATTGCCCACAGCACTGCACAGGTCTTTCCTCCCCCTCTCTCCTCTCACACTGCACCGATCGGTGCGGAGAGGAGAGAGAGAAAAGCCGGCGGAAGCGCCGGCTTGTTGACATGTGATTGTGCCGTCATTGGACGGCGCGATCACGTGGTGAAAGGCCGCTCACAGCGGCCATTCACCGCGATCCGTGATCTGTCGGGTCCCCCGGACCCGACGGTCACGGATGTTCCCGTGTGCGCGCCCCAGGGGGCGCGCGGGAAGCGATATTCTGGAGGACGTCCATGGACGTCCTGTTAGAATAACCCGACCGCGCTGTGGACGTCTTTTGTCTATAGCGCGGTCGGGAAGTGGTTAAAGTTCAAGTGCGTGTAAAGGCAGGTGTCCCAATACTTTTGACAATATAGTGTATGTGATTATATACTATAGACAGACCATGGATGGTGTTAGACAATGCTGATGGGACTGATCATGTCTTGCATGATACATCAACATACTGTCAATCTAGAAAACGCATCTAGACATGGCCATTAGAGTGGTCAACATCAAAGCAGCTACAGCAGCAGCTAGGGTGACAACGCTAGAGTTATTTCACTATGAGGGGAAGAATAGTGTGATTCTATTAGGAAAAGTACCTATAAATGGTTTCCACTAGCAGGAACAACAGGTATTTACAAAATGTTAATTGAGTTGCTTGGAATACCTTGACCGGTGATGGCGAACCTTGGCACCCCAGATGTTTTGGAACTACATTTCCCATGATGCTCAACTGCACTGCAGACTACATGAGCATCATGGGAAATGTAGTTCCAAAACATCTGGGGTGCCAAGGTTCACGATCACTGACCTCTTAGACAGTTCAACCTCCCTGGGATGGGCATCCTACATTAAATATTCAACTATAAAGTTAGGCCATGTTTCCCTTAAGCAAACCTGTTGCATGGACAAAGGACAGTTTTCTTTAAATTAAAAGCAACCATAAAGTTGTATTCCCAACATAAAGCACTGTCCCTAATTATAGGTGTGCCATCCGGCATCTCTGTGCAAAAAAAACAACTTGAAACCGAGAAATTTCTCATCCCCAGATAACATCTCCTCCTTCCTACAGATTCCTTTTTTTCCTGTTCAGAAACTGAAGTTCATTGATTGCCCTATCTAATGCTAGTTTGCTAAGCTATTCCGGCAGACACTTTATGGTGAAATATACTCGGAATACAATTTACCATTGTTTCTGAATCATTATATAATCATCTCTAGAACTTAGATAACATGCCGGCACTTTCATCTTCCAGACACGATGTGCTTGGATTCTGAACTAAACACATTTTTTATGCCTTCTGCACAGAGATTCCAGGAATAAAATAAAATAAAATCAAAGTGCTGTTTGGTGTCCAGTGAAACTTGTTTAAAATGTTCCTTCCAGCTATTTTTTGCAAGTCACAATTATAGTAAACTGCATGCGACCGCATTGCAAAGTCGGTACAAAATAATTCTATATCCAATGAAATGGTCAGCTCGGGGTAAGTTCAACAAGGGATAAATAACAGAGAAAAGTATCCCAAATTCCATGTTATTTCTTGGGATGTATAATCAAAGCTGTATACAATATAGCTGTGTGCAGGAAGATGCAAGGTGAGATCTCTAGCTTTATACTCTGGAGAGCCCTGTTACCATGGTAAATGGGTTTTAACGAACATCAAAATTATGTTTTTCTCATGTAACCTCGAGAAACAAAATTATGTGCATTGGCGATAACACATTCAAAGAGCTGGTCATTTTGGCAAACCATTGCACCATGTGTATAGCTAAAGCACGTCCTAACCATTCTGTGTAGCTGAACTCTTGGCAGATAAAAAAAGGCTCAAATAATCATTAATTCAGGTTTAAATGCAAGCAATGTAAGTATCTGAAATTGTCCTGGTACAGGTCCCTGTACAGCAGGGCTGAAGTGTGAGGGGAAGAAGCAGTACAAGGAGCCGGTCAGTTCATGTGCTGACAGAAAACATGCTTAGAGGAGTAGAGAGCAGAGACACAGAGAGATGAACTCATCACTGGGCTGCATCTCCTTTCATTGTCCAGACACAGGCTGGGACAGTGGCGGCCCATAATGCAAGGGGCAGGGCCGCCGCCCCCCTATCCATGCATCCAGCCCCAAAATCTACATGCGGGGCACCAGATGCATGGATTCCAATGGTTCTTTTTTTTACTTTGACACAGGTGGTTAGAGCCAGAGGATATAATAGACTTCAAAAAAGGGTGGGCTCGGGGCACAGAGCACTGCACCCTGAGCCCATCCAGTTGTGTGACATTATCGAATGAATATTCATTATTGTTACACTGATTCTCCTCCCAGCCAATCAGGAAGCAGGTCCTAAGACCCGTTTCCCGATTGGCTGAAAGGAGAAGTGATCCTATTGGCCTAAGAGGAGGAGGCAGGAAACGCATGGCTGCCGTGATGCCGAGGAGGAGACATATGGGAATCCGCCACACGTTGCCTGGAGGGAGGTGCTGCCCGCACAATAGATGGGGTAAGTACAGGTCTGGTAACCGACCCACCAGGGGATGGTTGGATGCGGGTGACCCAACCGACTGGGGGGGTGGCAGTGGGTGCATTGTTTGCCGCTGCCCCCCCAAAAAAAATATACCACTAGCCATCACTGGGCTGGGATGGGTGTGATGCTGGTCATCAAACTGAGGAGCAACACAAAAAGTACTGCAGGTGAAATCTCTGGATTGAAGGTGTATATTGCACCAAAATCTGGTTTTGTTATTGTATCAGTTTACTGGCTATTCTTTTTATCTCGTTATCTTTGTTTGGAGTTCCACTTAAATAATCAGTCATCTATCTATCTATCTATCTATCTATCTATCTATCTATCTATCTATCTATCTATCTATCTATCTATCTATCTGTCTATCTGTTTATCAATCAATCTATCACACTCTCTAGTGAACAGTTAAGCCTAGTACACAACAGTCTTTTTCATTCAACCCAGCAAATTGACTGAAAAAAAAACTGACGGCTCCGGTCTGAGTCGCTGAACAAACAATGCAATGTTAGTACAGCAATATCCCCTGCTGAGCTGTTGTGTTGTGACCAGAACCCAAACCAGAACACGGGCCAAATGACGGTCTGTTTTCATTGAAACGGCCGATGTCGTCAGACATCCAGCCCACGTGTAGAAGGCTTTAGAGTAGGTAAATTTATTTCTGGCTCCCATTAGCTGTGTGAGTCTGGTTAATTGATCTGGATTACTGTAGGTCTGGAAACTTCTGAAAGTTTCTAGAAGCTAATGGGTGAAGGAGAAGAGGCTGAGATCCTCATTTTTATGGGGATCTGGGTAATCCTCAGGCAGGAGGTCTGGCAGGGTGGCTGGGTCAGCCCTTAAATATTGTGGACCCAGGCCAGCAGGAGTGGTTGTTGCTCGGTGGAAGATGGAGTACTGAGTTGTGGAGCCTGGGAGGGGACCCCAGGGCTGAGGGAGCTCTGCCTCCAGGCTGGAGCTGAGAAAGGAAGGAGAGGAAGGATAGAGGGAATCTCCTCTACACTACAGTCTTTTCTAAAGGACACCCTGGCTGGCAGGGGAGGACCTGGACAGCAGGAAGCCTGAATAGAGTTTTTTTCCCAAAAGCAGCAGGATTCCAGGGACAGTGTGAGTACCTCTAGCTCCCCCCAGGGCCTAGAAGGGAGGAGGCTGCCAGATGTGATATCCAGCAAGCATTTTCAGGGACAGTGTCAGCAGCTAAGCCCACTCCCTTATCCTTGGACACTTTACCAAGCAGCCAGGTGGGCTGGTATTTACATGACAGGGTACCTAGAGCTTCTACGAGTATAAGACTTTGCTGAATTTCACTAAGGGGACACAGAGCTCCTATAAGAGGAATTGTTCTTTGCCAAATCAACAGAGACTTTTAGTGTTCTGGAGGGAATACAGTCCAGGATTTGCCATTTTAAGTGTACAGAGAGAAAGAAGTTGTCCTCAGGATGTTTTATCAAGTCAAGTTAGGCATCCCATAATACCTATTCCCTATCCAATTTGTTTTCCCCAATAAAACAACAAAAACAAGCCCATGGACTGTTTACTCTCTACAACTGAAAGTTGGATAAATAAGCGTGCTGCCTGGCTGTGTAGGAATAAGGGAAAAATTCAGGCCAGTCAGCCTAACATCAATAGTATGTAAGCTGTTAGAGGGGATGATAAGAGATCACATCCAGGAATTTGCTGATAAAAAAAAGTATCATTAGTAGAAACCAGCTTGGATTTATGAAAGGTCGCTGGTGCCAGACCAACCTTTTAACATTCTTTGTGGAGGTGTGCAGTAATCTGTATAGAGGCCATTTGATCTGGATTTTGCTAAGGCATTTGATATAATACCCCATAAATGCCTAATTTATAAATTAAGTTCTTTTGGCATCGATGACATGGTATGTAAATAGATTTTTAAAAAATTGGTTGCAGGGTCATGTCCAGACGCCAGTGATAAGTAAGATAATTTCTGAATTCATAAATAATATAGAGAGTGGTATAAATAGTTTAATCTCTGTTTTTGCTGATGACACAAGATTTCTACAGGATCCAGCTGCCTGCCTAAAGTGGAACATACTTCATCACAGGTAAGTCAGCTCACTAGAGCTATCAATAATCTTTCTTTTTATTTTTTGGCTAAACTTCAGCATTAAAAGAACACCTGATGATCCTGCCATGACAGTCCTTGTTCAGACTCTTCCCAATTGCATAACTACTTCTAAGAGTCATCCGACTGCTTGCATTGGGGCTGAGGGCTATTGAAGGAAGTACTGGTGCAGGGTGCTGTAATGTTGTCAGTAAAGTCTGGTACACACTACTAGTTTTTTTTTTTCATCCAATGAACGAAAAAAAACTGACAGCTCAGTAAGAGCTGCTGTACTAACAATCCAATGTTAGTACACTGATCTCCCTTGCTGTGCTATTGTGTTCTGACAGGGAGACCCCCCCCCCCGCCAGAACACTCCCATCAGCGCAGACCTTTTTTGGTCATGCACCATCGACAGAAGCCGACCGAATGGCCAGCTTCTGTATGACCGGCTGCAGTACACACGGGCCGAATGGTGCCCGACGGCACTCTGTTAACCCCTCTGATCAGCCAGGATCTGACTACATTGCATAGAGCCCCTGTTGTCACTCTTTTTAACAGAGGAACCATTGAAATAACTTTCTTGTCTCGCTGAACCTCTGCTAAAAATGACTATATGTACAACTCATGATACATTAGTATGATGGTCAGTGGGAAGAATGCTCCTTACACTTGTGGTCATTGGGAAGAATTACCCCCTTACAAATCGCTAAAGAGATCAATGCTGCCAATGGGAACTTATCTAAGAGGCAGAAATTGACAGAAAAACAGAAAGGTTATATTATCCACTTGCCAACCTCCCGCCGCAGTTATACTGCAGCAAGGTGGCTCAGGTGCACAAATCACTGTACCAGATGCGTGCACCAATTGGCCAGTGGGGGCCACCCGCGATCATTCCCCACAGACAGAACAGGGATCTGCCGAAGTTAACAAGGCAGATCTCCATTCTGACGGGATGACACAGAGATCTTGTATTTCTGCTATGCAGGAAAACAGATCTCTGTGTTATCCCAGGCAGCCCATCCCCCGTACAGTTAGTAAACACCTCCCAGGGAACACATTTAACCCTTTGATCGCCCCTAGTGTTAACCCCTTCCCTGCCAGTGTCATTAGTACACTGTCAGTAAATATTTTTAGCACCAATCACTGTAATAATGTCACAGGTTCCCAAAAAAAATGTCAGTTAGGTATCCAATTTGTCCGCTGCAATGTCAGAGTCGCAATAAACATCACTGATCGCCGCCATTACTAGTAAAAAAAATAAATAATAAAAACGCCATAAATCTATTCCCTATTTTGTAGACACTAAACTTTTGTGCAAACCAATCAATATACGCTTATTGTGTTTTTTTTTTAATAAATATTGACCTAAACTGATGAAGAAATTCGATTTTTAAAAAGTTTTATTGGATATGTTTTATAGCAGAAAATACTTTTTTTTTTTTTTTTCAAAATTGTGTCTGTTTTTGTTTATAGCGCAAAAAATAGAAACCGCAGAGGTGATCAAATACCACCAAAATAAAGCTCTATTTGTGGGGAAAAAAGGACATCAATTTTCATTTTATTTGGGTACAGCATCACACGGCTGCGCAATTGTCATTTAAAGTAACGCAGTGCCATATCGCAAAAAATGGCCTGGTCATTAAGGGGGTAAATCCTTCCGGTGCTGCAGTGGTTAGAAAATAATAGCATTTTAACTACTTCAGCCCCGGAAGGATTTCCCACTTTAGGACCAGAGCACCATTTGCGATTTGGCACTGCGTCGCTTTAACTGACAATTGCGCGGTTGTGTGATGTTGTACCCAAACAAAATTTACGTCCTTTTTTTCCCACAAATAGAGCTTTCTTTTGGTGGCATTTAATCACCTCTGCATCATTTCTGATCACTTCTATAAACAAAAGAAGAGCGACGTTTTTGCAAAAAAAACAATCTTACTTTTTGCTATAATATGTCTAAAAAAAGATATAAAAAAAACATTTTTTCATCGGTTTTGGCCAATTTATATTCTTCCTCATATTTTTGGTAAAAAAAAATCGAAATCAGCGTTTATTGATTGCTTTCGCAAACGTTGCCGCGTTTTTGAATGATGAGAATTAATTTCTGGGGTTTTTATTTATTTTTTATTTTTCACTAGTAATGGCGGCAATCTGCGATTTTTATCGGAACTGTGATATTGCGGAGGACATGTCAGACCATTTTGACACTTTTATGGTACCATTGGCATTTATACAGCAATCAATGCTATGAAAATGCACTGATTACTGTATAAATGTCACTGGCAGGGAAGGGGTTAACCTGCAGGGGGCGCTCTAAGGGGTTAACTGTGTTTCCTGTGTATGTTCTAACTGAATGGGGGCTGGGCTGGCTGGGGGAGGGGAGTGATCGCGGCTCCCATATAAAGGAAGCCTGTGATCACAGCCCTTCCCCCTCTGTCAGAACGGAGATCCGTGTTTACATACACGGACCCCCCTTTTGTCACTCCGGGGGAGCGATCGGTAGCCAACATCGATACTTGTTCTTGCAGCCGCTGTCACTTGACGGCGATTTGCAATAACGAGCCAAGTTGCCGCCGTCAAGTCATGGCGGGCGGTCGGCAACTGGTTAATGAGGGGGGAGGAAGGAACCAGGGAAAACAAAATATAAGCAGATTAATTCTCCGATTTAATAAATGTAAAATAAAAATGCTTAATTCAAACCGAAGCTTTTAGAGCTTCACTCAACCTTAAGGAAAGCATTTGGCAAATGTAAAGCATTTCAATTAAACACACCTTGAACTGAAAATAAAACATTGTGTTACTGTAAGATTGGAAAGTGTCACGGACCCCTCAAGGCAAAGAAGAAAGGTCAAATGATAATTTACATTTTCCTGCACAGACGGATCTGAGACTCAGCGCTGTTGTTTGGATGGAAGTGAAAACTACCATTGATTTTTTTTCTCCTCTTGTACCGCACATTTAAAAGTTGTCTGTGTCATGGAGTTCACCGCCAGTGCTAGGTTTTTCTGCTGCGCTACTCCGATGCTGAAGGGATACAGTATGTTCTTAAAAAAAAAATAATGGTATTTGTTCTCTCGACTTATAAATCTAAGGTCAAACACAGAGCATAAATCATGTTTACTGCTGAGGCTCAGCAAAGTTTTATATCAAATAAGGAACTGGAAGGATAGTTCACTTTTATAAATTATGTGCTTTCGGGCGGGTGGCCAAGGAATGGTAAAAATAGTCGTTTTACCACTCCCTAATTGCCCCCTACCCCACCCTTAACTACTTCCTTACTGGGCACTTAAACCCTCCTCCTGCCCGGACCAATTTTCAGTTTTCAGCACTGTCCCTCTTTGAATGACAATTGCGCAGTCGTGCGACGCTGTACCCAAACAAAAGTGGCGTCCTTTTTTAAACCACAAATAGAGCTTTCTTTTGGTGGTATTTGATCAATTCTGCGGTTTTTATTTTTTGCATTATAAACAAATACAGAGTGACGATTTTGAAAAAAGAACAATATTTTTTACTTTTTACTATAATAAATATCCAAAAATAAGAAAACTAATTTATTCATCAGTTTAGGCCGATATATATTCTTCTACTTATTTTTGGTAAAAAAAAAATCGCAATCGGCGTATATTGATTGGGTTGTGCAAAAGTTATAGCGCCTACAAACTATGGACATTGGTTTATGGCCTTTTTATTTATTTATTTATTTTTTACTATTAATGGTGGCGATCTGCAATTTTTATCAGGACTGCAATATTGTGGCGGACATGTCGGACATTCTTGACACTTTTTTGGGGCCAATGACATTTATTCAGCAATCAAATCTAAAAATAGACACTGATTACTGTATAAATGTCATTGGCTGGGAAAGGGTTAACACTAAGGGGGCAGTGAAGGGGTTAAAAGTGTTCCGTGGGTGTGCTCTAACTGTGGGGGGGGGCAGGGTTGGCAGGGGCATGACAGATCTAACTGATCCCAGTGACAGGGATCAGTAGATCTGGCATGCCCCCCCTCACAGAACGGGGAACCACCGTGTTTACATCAGTGCCCGTTCCGGCTCTCTGTGAGGAGATTGTGGGTCTCCAGCAGACATCGGGTCCGCCCAACCCGCGGCGCCGATGGGAGCACGCCCAGCGCGAGCCGAATGGGAGGACGTCTATTGACGGCCTCCCGGCATTTTAGAGCCGCGCTGTAGCCATCATTCGGCTATGGCGCGGACGGGAACTGATTAAGCTGCAAAGGTAATAAAGTTGTACACATACCGCAGTTGTTAAACTTCACAGCAAAAATTATACCTCCTGTGCTCAAATGAATGGGGCCAGGCCGCAAGCACCCTTTAAAACAGGCAGTAAAGGGCACCATATTGCTTACGCCAGATCGATTTTCAAAGAGGCGACAAGGGCTGCCACCCATATGAATGAGGCCTAATGGTCTATGAAACAGCCGTACAGTAGGAAAAGCAAATAGAATTCTAGGATGCAACTTAAGAGGGATCACCAGCAGGAGAAAGGAGATCCTGATTCCTCTATATAGATCTTAGTTATCATTAGAAAGATGACCAGCAGGAGGAATGTGGTCCTGACTCCTCTATATCAGTGGTTCTCGACTCCTGTCCTCAGAACCCACTAACAGGCCAGATTTTAAGTACTACCTTGGGTAGATGCAGACTAGAATACTGTAATCACTGAGCAGCAAATGATATCACCTGTGATGTATTTCAGTTATCCTGCAAACCTGGCCTGTTACTGGGTCCCGAGGACAGGAGTTGAGAACCACTGCTCTATATAGATCTTAGTTATCACTAGAGGAATCACCAGCAAGAGAAAGGAGGTCCTGATTCCTTTATATACCACCTATCACCTTTTCTCTTCAGGGAAGTCTATCCTGCCACCACCTAACAACTACACTCCTTATTTTCTCAATCAGCTCATCTCCCACAGTTATTGCCCTTTCATATAATTTAACCCTCCCTCCTAGATTGTAAGCTCCAACGAGCAGGGCCCTCTGATTCCTCCTGTATTGAATTGTATTGTAATTATACTGTCTGCCCTAATATTGTAAAGCGCTGCGCAAACTGTCAGCGCTATATAAATCCTGTATAATAATAATATAGATCTTAGTTATCACTAGAGGGATCACCAGCAAGAGGAAGGTCATCCTGATTCCTCTATATAGATCGTAGTTATCACTAGAGGGATCACCAGCAAGAAGAAGGAGGTCCTGATTCCTCTATATAGATCTTAGTTATCACTAGCAGGATGACCAGCAGGAGGAAGGAGGTCCTGATTCCTCTATATAGATCTTAGTTATTACTAGAGGGATCACCAGCAGGAGGAAGGAGGTCCTGATTCCTCTATATAGATGTAGCCAGGAGTCTGGCATTGCTTCTTTGCCATAGGGACAATATTGCCCATGGAAGACTATGGAGAGTTTCCCCTAGTGATGAGTTTGTTAAAGGAAGAATGGAACTGTGTGGGAATGATGCCTTGTAGGACTTGTAGCATACCAGAGGGAAGTGTCATCAGATTCTGCTGTGGAGGGACTCCATTTCCCAGCAGACTGTGCTGTGTTGGAAGGCTTCTGGGAAGAACAGTGCCCTGTGGGAGAACTTATTTAAGCCAAGGGAGGGGCTTGTTGCAGCCTCTTTGGACGGCATGATCTATCAGCAAGGATCCTGTGTGCCTCTACAGCAGGATCGCGTTCTGCGGCCTACACACAGATCCAGCGGGCTGCATTTCTACAGAGTTTCAGCAAGCTGCTATGCTACATGATCTGCGGAGCCAGCTTGTTACCATCTGAGTCAGTTCCAGTTCCAGCTGCAGCTATCGATCAGGAAGAGCAGTGGAGGCCGTTTCCAGGAGCATAGAGTGTTTCATCAGTTCCAGCGTCCTCAGCATCACCAATTGAGCAGCTGGACCGCCTGTCTACAGTCATCTGTCTGGTCGGGTGAGCGGGCTCAAGCCCATCCATAAGAGTACTGTTTGTCCCTGCAGTACTTTTTGAAAGAAAGATCCTAGTTACCTCAAATTCTATCATCTCATTAAGGATATTGGATTACAGTTACTAAGTGCACTGGATTGCCACTAGTTGTCAGCTTGTTCCAAATGTCAGTGATCACTGGGAAGGTTCTGTTCTTAATTCAATGAAGTTGTTAACCTATTTTTGTGCCTCATTATAAGGCTTAGTGGACACAGTTGCTTTTAGGTACCTAACTTCCAAATAACATAGCCGGCAGAAGATATACTGAAGTTTTGTATAAGGAATTGCTACAATTACAGTCACTCTTTCCCCCACTTAACACAACTCAGGGCTGTTTTATCTGGTACCATAATACTTCTCGATGAGCTCTCAGGATTAGAGCAGGAGAATTTAGATAAATCATCATTACTGTATAGCATAGGTTGTACCAGTTTAGCTGAATTATCATAGAGTGGTACTAATTGTTTGAAATCCATTGAGTAGTATCAATTTACCTATGGCTCACTCACATTCATAGCCAAATCCTTATCTGACATTGATTCACTCTATGTAGCATATCATTATAGTATCCACAAGTGTGCAAGTTGGTATTTTGATTAAGCTCAATTGGAGGAATTATACTGTTATAGTCTACTGGTGAATAGCAGGGAGTGGTGATTCTTTGATCTAGCCGCCCCTTTTATTCATTGAGGTTTCTAGAGCTAATCTGTGTGTTGAGTTTGTATAAATCTGTAATTTAAAACAGTTTGTTGATTTCTGCTTTGAAGACACAATTTTTATTATTCAGAAGTCTAATTTTTCTCATAAAGTAAAAGTTAAAATGGCTGTAAACCCTTTACAACCACTTTAACCTACAGGTAAGCCTACAATAAAGCTTACCTGTAGGTTTCCGTGACTATCTCCTAAACCTGACAGTATACTGGCATGTGCCGACCTCATCGGCACATGCGCAGTGAAGAAACAGGCCGCTGTGCCATTTCTTCACTGACATTGTGCCACGATTGGAGGCTCCTGCGCGCATGGGCGGGAGTGATATCACGTGACTCCGGCCAATCACAGAGCCGGAGTTCACAGCCCAAAAAGGAAGAAGGGCGAAGATGGACGTGGCCTGGCGTGAGGACAGTGCGAGGACAGCCCGGGGAGAGCACAGGCTTCAAATGCAGGTGACATGTGATGCATACAAGCCTATTGTGCTTTTACTTTGCAGGGTAGTGAGAGGAAGTAACACCCATCAGGGTTTACTTCCTCTTTAAGCAAATATTTCAAACTCAAACATTGGTGTGGTCTCTAATAATGAAGGGGCTGACGTTAATAAAGAAAAAAAAGGTTGCAACATGAGTGAACCCAGAGTGTTAGGGGTGGTGGAGGACTCTCAAGGTGGGGAAGGCCAAGGGGGAATGGAATTTTCAAGCGACCCTCAAGGGGGCAGTGCTACATAGATCCTTAGTTATCGCTAGAGGGATCACCAGCAGGAGGAAGGAGATCCTGATTCCTCTATATAGATCTTAGTGATCACTAGAGGGATCACCAGCAGACGGAAGGAGATCCTGATTCCTCTATATAGATCTTAGTTATCACTAGAAAGATCACTAGCAGGAGGAAGGAGATCCTGATTCCTCTATATAGATCTTAGTCCCAAGTACTGTGATCACTAGGACTTACAAGGGTGATTACATTTAGAGAGTGCGCCCCCCAACCAGACATTAATCAAAGTGGCATGGAGGTAGAGCACTGGTCTCCAAACTGTGGCCCAGGGGTTGGATGTGGCCCTTTGTTTGCATTTCTCTGACCCTTGAGGCACTATTTCATTCACTGCCACCAATGAAGGGGCACAATTCCTACCAATGACACCAACAATGGGACACAGTTCCTCCCAATGACACCAACAATTCCTCCCAATGACACCAATGGTGCATCACAATTCCTCCCAAAGACACCAATGATGGGGCACAATTTCTCACAGTGACACGACAATAGGGAACAGGTCCTCCCAATGACTCCAAAAATGGGGCCCAATGACAAGAATGATGGTGCACAATACCTCCCAATGTCACAAATGATGGGGCACAATTCCTCTCACTGACACCAAAGATGGGGCACTGTTTACTCCAGCTGATGATGCAATCTTTTCTACTCCCATTGGCCAGTCCGGCCCCCCTAAAGTTTGAAGGACAAGAAACTGTCCCTTTGTTTACATAGTTTGGAGACCCCTGAGGTAGAGGATATATGCTAAGTGGCAAGGAGGAAGAGGGAGGATGCTGCTGTAAACAGACACAAATGCAAGTGTTTCTGCACTTTTTTAGGATGAAATTGCTTGTGTTTTGGGTTAAAATGACAAGGCTTCAGTGCTGCTTTTAGGCCCCCTTTGACTAGCAAGTTGACCACCTAGAATGCCTCTTCATTTAACCTATTCCAAAACTTCACGCCACTCAGCCCCTTGAATCTGCTTTACTACATTTATGAAAGACTCACCGCGCGCCGTGTTTTTACGGCGGCAGTGGGGGAGCCCTGCGCGAATCGCCGTAAATATACGGCGATTTGCATATTGGCCACCAGGGGGCGCGCGCGCGCCGCCGGCGGTAGCCCAGGCGGGCTCGGCGCCCGTGTGAGGAGTCCTCACGCCGCCCACGCGCGCGCGCGGCGGCCGCCGCGCGCGCGCGGGGGACCACCGGTTATACGTTTAGCGGCATATAAATGCCGCTAAGCGCGTCCCGAGGGGGTGACGGCGGCATTTTTGTGCCGCGCGCCACTCAGAAAGTATTTACATCATTTCGTCTAAGTTCCCCGACTCACCGCACTTCAAAACCTTATCCAATTTACTTCTCCGTAAGATCCACCAGTTGAACGATCAGTTTCCCCCGGATTTTCGTCGTGACTTCGGAACAGTAAAATTGGGTTTTGTGTTCGTTAAAGTAGGATTTTTTCACGTCTTTG
>BLSH010145781.1:253051-269168 GCA_018402905.1 Glandirana rugosa
GTTTCGTCGTCATACACTTTAGAGTTTAATGAGGGTGTTAGACTAGCAACACATGCTAGGGTGTTAGACTAGCAACACATGCGATCGCTACGATCGTACACAACGATCAGATTGTGGGATCGTACACAACGATCAGATTGTGGGAGTAATTTGAGATTTCACATACTGCTGCTTTGAGTGACAGATTGCAGATCAAACCCTGTAAAAGCTGTAAGTGACACATTATTGTTCAAAAATCATCTCCTAGTTTATTTGATTTTAATTTATTTTCCCTATCCCAATTTTTTTGTAGGGCACTTGCCCTACTCTTACCCCCATTTTACTTCCTTTTGCAGCCCTCTAGCACTTGCCAGGACTTTGTTACAGCCATTTTTGTGCCTAAAAGTTTGGGTCCCCATTGACTTCAATGGGGTTCGGGGTCCGGTCTAACGTTCGGGCAACGTTCGGTGCCGAACCCGGACTTTTTCCCAAAGTTCGTACGGACCCTCCGAACCCAAACGTCCAGGTGTTCGCTCAACTCTACTAGTGACTATACTATTGGAAATTATTTGTTGGAAATAATGCTACATGTATACATTTGGCCATGGGTTTTTTAATTTTTGATTTACAACAAACTTATTCATGTATCATTTGGTTGATCTGTAAAGTGCTGAATGTATTAAGGAAAACCAAACGAAACCTCCAGGTCTACAATTCTCCAGCAGTTCTTCTGCAGGCCATACACTGCAATGGAAAAGAACCTTCGTTGCCAAACAATGCATTAACTTAGTACATATATAGCCTCTCATGGTACATTTACATACGTTACGGTGCTCTGATAGTTATAACAAAAATGTAAGAGGAGGAAATAAAATCAAAGAGTTGAATTTGAACTTGGTTATAATATTCTATTTGCAGATTATGCAGTCATCATTTGGCAAACTTCAGCCTATATGAAGTGTCTGCCACGTAACACTTTATATGCTAAACTCACTATGCAATTTTTACGAAGAAAGATACTAACAGATTTATTATGCACTCAAGATCGTAAAAAGAAAATGGAACCCTCCATAAGACTTTATGGTTGCTTTCCAACGGGGAAAAAAAAAGTTACAAATCAGCAGAACAGTGAGAACGATAGCACGATAGATGAAATACTATTTTATTTTCATAAAGAAATGGGGCACTCATCAAAAATAGCTTGCATTTAATGGAAGCTTAAGAGAAAGAAAACATATTTTCTCTGTTCTCAAAAATACCTTAAAAAGCGCATTGTAGAATGACAGTTAAAGGGGGCATCCACCCATCAAGGAAGATTCATTGTTAGAATTCTGCATTGTATGCAAATTAATAATATATCAAGTAATAATATATTTAAGACTTCTACTATGCAGCTAATAAAAAATGTACCCTGTAATGTAATGATTTATTTGACATGTATTGTGCCAAAATCAGATATAATGTGCAAAAACTCCCATATGTCCACAATCGCCAATTCAGAGTTTATCGGGCCCAGCGTGGACTGGCGTGCTCGGAGGTTAACTGCCAGAGAACATAGCAGTGGGGAATAGCTGGTTGAGAAGCTACTGCAGATAGTGCAGGGAGAACTGGGACAGAAGCTATTACAGACACAGAGGAAAGGTCTGAAAGACAGAGATGCATAGCGTGCACAAGGAACAACGTGCAGTAGGAGATGGAACAAGAATATCTCCACCAGAGTGTGGGCATTTATAAATGAACACTGAGTAAGCTGGAAACAGGTAAGCACTCCAGCAAGGTCTGAGGTGCATTTTCTTGCAACAATAATTCCTGATGGTAGAATCTGCCAGTAGTGAAAGGAAAAAGTCACAAAGTCTCTAAACAGCAGTCTTTTTTAAAACCAGAATTCCTTGGAACACTAAGGTTCCTCCAGAGGTTGTGAAGGGGTTCATTGAGTAATGAAACATTCCTGCTTTTTAGGTAAGTTACAGTATCACTGACTCCAATAATCTTTCTGTAAGGGGCCACAGACCATAAATGTAAGGAGAATACCTTCCACTTACCACCAGTGTAAGAAGCATACTTCCTACTTACCAATGTAAACGGGTCTCTCTCCATAGACAACTAATCTAAGAGGACCTTTCTCCACTGACCCACAATGTAGTGGAGTACTTCATTGACCACCAACGTAAGCGGCAATACATGAACCACAAATGTCAATGGGAACTTCATTGACACCAATATAGGGGCACTGCATGGGCCACCAGTGTGAATGGGCACTTCACTGACCATCAGTGTAAGAAGGTAGTGTTGCACTGGTCACCAATGTGAGGGGGCAATACAACTTTCAGAGTATGCACTTCTTTTCTGATCATTACTATCATTTGTTTCATTTTATTACTATTATTACTAAAAAAGAGCAGCCCTGGGTGTCAAGTGCACCACGTCCCCCATTCTTTTATTCATTCTTATATTCACAACTTACTGTTCACGTTAATGTGCGTTGAGCGGTAGATATAAAATGATTAGCAGGGATTCCCTAAGAGCTGAAAGTTATTTCAAGGGTTTCTCAATGTTAAAATGGTTGAGAAAGGATGGCATAGATTTACAAGGCAAAGGACTTAACCTTTTGTGTCCTTACACCAGTGTTACCCAATTAGAGAGCACAGGGCAACGTTTGATCAGGGGGGCTCAAATGTATAGAGGGTCTCCGATGTATTGGGGGACTTTGAAGTGATGAAGGCCTCTGACGAGAAGGGGTGACTCTGATGTGAAGGGGTGACTCTGTTGTGATGGGGGCCTCTGACATGATGGGGAACCTCTGATATGATGGGGGCCTCTTCTGTAAGGGGTAGACTCTGAACAGAAAAAGGGGGGCTCTAATGTGAAGGGGAACCTCTAATGTGAAGGAAGCCTTCAGATATGAAGTTAAAGTGGTTGTAAAGGCAGAAGGTTTTTCTTACCTTAATGCATTCTCTGCATTAAAGGAACATGTTACATGTTTCACCCGCATTTAGGGTGGAACATGTCACATGTTCCAGCAGCTGCAGCCACCCCCCCCCCCCCAAATAAAGTGTGCGTCATCTTCTCTGGTTGCCTCTAGTAAATGCACATTGTTTTACCTGCAAAAAAATGTGTATTCATTTATTTTTTGTTAAAAGGTGAACATATCCTTTAAGGTAAAAAGCCTTTTTATATGCAGCCCCCCCAGTGCCCCATAAATACGTCCCTGAACCCGATCTCCATCCAGCGATATGCAAGAGAGCGGAGGCTCTCTCCTCATTGGCTCAGACTCAGCAGCAGAACCCATTGATTCCTGTTGCTGTCAATCACAACCAGTGAGGAGGGAGTAGGGGCTGGGCCGAGCCCGCTCTGTATGTCTCACAGAGCCCGCGCGGGAGCAAGCATGCACAAGTGCCCCCATAACACAGAGCAGGTAAGTATAACATGTTTCTTATTTTAAAGAAAACAAATCAAGGCTTTAGAATCACTTTAATTTCATCAAGGTGGTTGTGTGCATTGTCCTAGGCTCAGATTTACCATTGATAAGTAACTTTTAATTTTTTTTTAAATTTTGGACTGTATAGTATTGTATAGTTTTTAAGGGTGTCGTGACTAAAACAAGGTTGAGAAATACTTCCTTAGAACAATTGGGCAGGACTGAGAATCATAATGTGCTGTGAGCAGCTCACTTATCACTCAGATTTGGGCTCTGCAGAATCCCCATTAGAGACCAAAAACTTTTAATTCCTTTCAGTATATAAAGAGCTTGTGTGGATTTTTATACTTTGATAGTAAATAGCTTAATACTTTTCTTTACCTTTTATTACCTTGAAACATAATGCATACCAATCATAATGTAAATATGCTAAAGCTAGAAGACATTAACAAAAGCAACACTGGGTACAGGTCAAACAGGTCATACAATTCCGCTGAGTTACAAAGCACCACAAGGTACTCAGACAGTTCACTGACAACGTGGACAAAGGATGTATTGTTTCTTCTGGTTTTCAGCTGGCACGTAGATTTGTTTATAAGTAAATGTTCACATTTAATGTTTGCATTGTTGAAATTATTCAGAATACTATTGTGGTTTAAAGGGCGTGCATTTAATAGTTTTAAATGGGCATTTCAGTCATAGTCCTGGGTTGTTTCCCTGTGATTTAGCTGTACAAAAGCAAAAATTATAATATCTGAGACGTTTTAATATTTGAGCTATTGAATGGCTGCACTCTAGGCTGCACTTGACTACTATGCAACATACAACAACTACTTCTACACACTGACACTCTGGGGGGTTTGAACTCCCCTAACCCCCCTCCCCCCTTATCTACGTCCTTGACTACTAGTGCTGTATGTTTTTAAATGACAAGTTGTTGGACATGACATTTTGGAGTGCTGTTTTAAAACGGCGCTCTGTTTACAACTTGTGCATGTGCCAGGTGAATGCATTACACCCATGATCGTTCTATCATTAGACAGTGCACATAACAGGTAGGTAAACTGCACACACTCATTCATAGTGGCTCTGTGCCTTGTGATTACTGTAATAACCAACCATAACAATTACAAATGTAAACACTATTACTGTTTACAATTGAGAGCCCTCCCATTTCTCTGTTGTGAGAGGAAGGGGAGGGCTCTTAAATGTAAACAGTAGTAGTGATTGCTGTGGTTGGTTATAAATGAATTATTGAATTAAGAGATCATAAGAAGCAGCAGATCAAAGATGAGGGGCTTTAATTACTTTAATAGTGGGTTCTTTGTAACCCCTCCTCCTGTCTGTGACTTGCATATTAACACCCTCACCTCCCTTATTATGGACTTTAACCTCAAAATGTTTCATGCTCCCACCTGATGTGTGACCTGTACATTAACCACCTCACTTTTAGTGTGTTTTTTCCTTTCAAAAAAATTGTGGCAAAAAAAATGAGATCACCTTGGGGTGTCTATTTTCCAGAAAAAGGGACCATCTTGGGTTTTTTTTTTTTTTTAATGGCCTGGCATGTTTATTTATTTAATCAAAATGATTTAAAAAAGTCACCAATGTTCATCTGAATAAATTAGGGGTAACCAAACAAATCAAAGGTACCCCATAGCTGTGTGTACTGTCACACCAATCAAAGTACTCGAGGTGTGGTCCCCAAAGACAGAGGCAGCATATAAAGAAGAGGTTTACAGATCCACAAGAATATCTTATACGAGGATACTAGCTGTATTATAGAAAAATGCACAGCTTTATTAAACAATCAAAAGTCAAATATAAATAACACTCCCACCACTACAATTAGATTACAAGCATGACAACATTGTCATAGCTGGCCTAGCAGCTGCAACATCATGCCTCCATTCGCACACTTGCACGCACATACTGAGAGAAGAACCAGAGGGACATATGGAAGTCCAATCTAAACACGATATTATGTTGATAAATGCAGGGCATTACTTGCCAATAGAGCCAACTAAATCCCTAACAGAAAATAGGACGTAACTCATATAAGGTTATCCGTTCCTGTGTGACATATAGTCCAGAACAAACCCTCTATGGTCAGATTGTGTGTTTGGAAATCAAAGTCCCGGATGAATCACTTCAGTTGGATGTAAGTATGGGTGAGTTTAATATTGCAAACTGGCGTGAGTAAGATTTCCTCTGTGTTAGCCTGTATACCAATCCATATGGGATCAACATATACTATACCGCTCACCATACAAAGCATATGAGTGCATGCAGGCAGGTGGGGCTTATGAGTCCAGATATTGGGAGCCGTGTGGGTAAGCAGAAAGTAAATAGACCATGCCAAGTCAGTGGATAGATACTGCTCACCGTTCTCCTGCAGCACCCGTCATGCAATTTGCCATAGGTTTATAATGTCCCATGTACAGATCACCTGGATGAACCACCCGCCACATTGATCCTATAGTCTAATTACTCCTTGGTAGAGGTGGATCTGCTCACAGCTGGCTGGCCAGGGTGATGACGTCACGTTGACGCATTTCACCCGCCAATAGTATCGACTTTCTTCAGAGCTATAACAACGTTGTCATGTTTTTAATCTAATTGTAGTGGTGGTAGTGTTATTTATATTTGACTATTGATTGTTTAATAAATATGTGCATTTTTCTATAATAGTATCCTTGTATAAGATATTCTTGTGGATCTGTAATCCTCTTCTTTATATGGCATGTACATTTGTCATGTTTTATAACAGAGAGTAAGGGAAACAGGTTGTTCTTCAAAATGTACTTTATGTAATACTAAATAAAAACCCAGTGGTTATTAAATACCACAAAAAGAAAGCTCTAGCTGTCTCAGAAAAAAATGATATAAAATTAATTTGTGTACAGTGTTGCATGACAAAGTAATTGTCAAAGTATCACTGCACTGAAAACTGAAAAATGACCTGGTAATGAAGAGCTAGTACTCAAATGGTTAATGAAACCATTGTTGCTTTTTATTAATATATGGGAATTTAGGAGTCATGCTGTTTCCACATAATTAACAGTAGCAAACTACCATATTGTAATATATGTTTTAATTAAAGAAAACTATACGGTGGTTTAAGAGGATTTAATCCCAGAGCTTCATCTGTTTTCTTAACACCAGCCCTGGAACCAGAGGAGACGCTATAAATACAAGGGCCCTGGTACACATTTTGGACCAGGTATTACGGCTGCATTTCCACAGATTGCCTTACCACCTAAGGTCCCTATTTCACATGCATACCAGGACCAAATTTCCTTCCAGCATGTCTTTAGAGTGTGGCAATAAACAAGAGTATCCAGAGGAAACTCATGTAAGCACAAACAGAAAATGAAGACCCCATATAGGTAGATTTCTGGATGGGATCTAGTGCTGCAAGGAGGAAGTGCTAACCACCAAGCAGACCACATTTTCCATCTGGGAGAGCATCAAAGACAGAGGTAAATGCATCAGCCTTGTGATGCCCAAGTACAACTTTGAAGGGAAGATATCAGCACCTCTATGGATTATCTGTATTTAAAGAGGAGGTCCCCTCACCCCTGCAAAAATTAAAAGCCAGCAGCTACACATACTGTAGCTGCTGACTTTTAATAATAGGACACTTACACGTCCTGAAGTCCAGCGATGTCGGCACTGCAGCTGATGTTTCTATCAGCTGTCGGGTGCCGCCACCACCATTGTCGGTAAGGGAATCAGTCAGTGAAGCATTACGGCTTCACGACAGGCCCCTACTGTGCATATGCAAGGGAGCCGAGCTGCTTACATAATTTGCCACCGCCTGGTCTACCAGAAGTGGGGACAGGGTACCCACTCCCCCCGAAAGGTGTCAAATGTGGCACTGGAGGGGGGAGGAGACAAATGAGTGGAATTCCACTTTTAGGTGGAACTCCGCTTTAAGCTACCTGCAGGGCTGCTGTAGCATATCAACTAGTCTTGTCACACCCTGGAGCAGTGGCCCAGTTACTGCTGCCCCTAAAAGTACTTCAGCTCCCACTCCACTGTTTAGAACCATTGTCAGCTGATCCATGTTACCAGCTTGCTCTTACAGCATAAGATTACCCAAGTCCATTGGGCAGAGCTTGCCCATTGGCTGTACAGAGTTTTGTATATTATTTCTATAAACTGCAAAACATCTACAGTATATGCCATTAAATGTCTCCCGTTGATTAACTGTTAGTCTAAGAATTCACCTTGCCCTTGCTGTAAATAACAGGAAAAAAAAAAAGTAATATTCCTCTTTAGAGAAGCAATTTTCCAGAAAACATTTGAAAGTTGTTTAAGCAGCCATAACCTATGACACACTGGCCTCAAGCTGCCCAACAAATGAGCAAAAATCAAAACAATGACCAACAAACAAGCTAAATGAATGTTACAATTAAGAACAAATGAAAAAAAAAAAACATATCAGGAATCTGTTTGGGTTTTACAAGTAAAAGTGATAATTGTAATTCTACAAGTCAGATAGAAATGCCCTTCAAGGATGAATTCTAGAAGAAGGAAGTCTTTAAAAAGGACATATAGTACCTCAAGTTGGGTTTACCCTACAAAAACATCATGTTTTAGCTGAAAAGTCTCTTTTTTAAAGAGTGGTTGACACAAAAGGTAAAAATTCACCAGTGGATGCTTACTGGTCAGTGTAATGGTGCATTTCGCATTTGTGCAACAATGTCTAGCACAGGCATGGTGAAAAAGGACATACTAGTCCAAGATGTACATTTAACAGTCAAGTGTTAAGGAGATAATAAAACCTCAGCAAAGCCCAGTAATTCTGCAAAGAAGCCTCCATGAGCATCATAGTTGAATGTTTCTACAGCAAGGCCAAACAACAAATAAAGGCAATTACTGACTTGGTAATGCCATTAGCCACCCGGGAAAAATTGTCACTGTGTTTAAGTCAACAAATCTACTCAATTTAACTTTAACCTGAGGTTTGGGGTACTAGAATCTAACTAGACTTAGCAGACTCACATCTGCTTCTGGATAATGGCAGCCTTATGTCCCATTACACCAACCTACAGTAGGTGTAGGTGGGACTGCAGTCAGTTCAGCGAAAGAGTAACTAGGGAATGAGGGACATCATGGGCCTGTAGGCTCTGATTAAAGGCTTTTATGAATATGTTTCACTATAATTGAGGTGGGAACTTTGTCTCAGATCAGAGACTTCCACCCAAGGTAAGTATTTCCAGATTCTTTGCATATGCATTTCCAGCCGGTGCAGTATTCAGACTTTGTGAAGTGATCCTATACAGGTATGGCTACTACAACTGAAAACAACAATGCTGAAAAATAAACATTAAAAGAAGAGTGCATGAAAAATACTCAAATGACTAAAAATGAATAAGGTGCTTTTATGATAGCTATCAAATGTTTAACAAGTCGGAGCTGTAGAACCAAGCCACCAGAAAAGGCTAAACTGTCACTAAAGGGATTCCTGGCAGTGTATCCGCTTAACCTTGGCTCAGCAGTACAAACTTCTTAATACACCCAGTAATCCCTTTAAGCAAAAGTTAAATCCTCAGGATGTCCGTGTGCACACTTTCATGCTGCTTTGGATGCAGAAAAAGCCAGAGAGACAGGCACGAAATTGATACTTACTCCATGGGAAATCTTGTTGCTGCCTTAAAAAAATACATTATGGAATAAAAAAAACAAAACACCACCAGCAGCTGACTTTACAGTTGACCAGTCACACACTTTGGTAATTCAAACTAAAGATATTAGACAAAAAATGCACAAGCAGAGGTGACCTATAGTGAAAACTGCATGGCAAAATGGTTAGTAGATTCAGACGTATAAGCAACTCAAATGATATGCAGATCTCAAATTTTTCAACTCCTTTACTTACCTATTAGTTATTAAGGCTGGCCATTATTATAAAAGACCAATAGAAGGGCTTTGAAGTTGGGAGGGGTAGGACCCACCTTGACTTTTACTAAAAAAAGTCAAAATGTGCATATGATTTGGATTTTCTGGATCTAAGAAAAAAATGTGGACAAAACAATGTGGAGTTCCCCTTATCTAACCAGACCCTTATCCAGGCATGCAGCCTGGGTGGAGAGGAACAGGAGGCCAGTGAGCTTGCGTCGCCTCCTTCCAATACCATACTAAGCCACATGTCATTCAACACTAGGAGGGTACCTTGCAAGGGGGAAGGGGTAGGATAGAAGGCATCTCCCTTACAAATTACCCTTGTCCTAATGTTGAGGGATAAGGGCCTCTTCCTTTCCTCCCTGTGCACCAAAAAGGAGGTGAGGTTAATGGTAAAATGAGTAGTCACTTATAAGGTAAACTGTGAGTCCCACTTTACAACAAAAGGGCAACCATATTTCCATCCCCTCCCAGTGGAATGTGTACAGGAGTACAATCCCCCTTATCCAATCCCAAGAGTTAAAAGTAAAAACAATAACTTGGAATTAAACATCCGTTAATAGAACACTAAAACATACGTAATGGCTTTTAGAATAAAGTTTATTAAAGTCTTCAGAAGTAAATCCAGTGCCAATCATGATGTCCAGAGAAGTGCCCTGCATCAATCATGATGATCTATTGCCCATCAGAATACGGAATACCGAATAACATCACTGACCAAATTTGGTCAATAAAATTTGGCCAATATTGGTCAATGACATCACCCAGGATTACTAGCAGTATTACCACAGCCAAGAATCTATAATTTGGAAACATGAGTGTAGCATATACAACCCACTCAAATTGCCTTCAATAGTGTTCAGATTTAGGTTTGTGTTTTCTGATGAATTTAAGTCTGTTTGGTCGAACTGCCAACCAATTGAACAGGTGTTCGAGCAACGGTCTTAGCAGGAAAAACAATTCCTTCGTATGTATTTTGACTGCACCTTTAGCTGTTGCTCTATAATCACCCTTGTATAAGAAAAAAATGTGGTTCCCTGATTTTCATTTACAAAGAAATGTAGCTACACACTAGACATAGAACAGATAGCTCTATCTGTGAGATAAAGCATAGCAGAAGCCAATCTCAGATGTCTACAGAAGCTGGAACGTTGTACATTGAAGCAGCACAGCCTTTACAGCAAATAGCGCTTGCCTTGACCTGGATGTAGCTAATAAAGGACAATGTGATGAGTGTGTTCCTGGAGCCTTGATACAGCACAGAAAACTAATAATAAGAAAACAGACAGGAGGTAAAGATTACAGTCAGCACAGCATCAGCATGAAGGCTTCACGTTAGCAGAGGAGGAGCAAGGCTGCTTTTCTTCATTGGAAGTAATAAAGGATAATACGTCTGTGTGTCAGGGGCAGAGCTGTGTGTGTTACAGCAATTTATAGCAGTCTGGCATGATGGGAATAGCTCAGTGTGACATCTCTGCTGACATGTGCCTCTCCAGGCTTACCTCCATTAACAAACTCTGCAGCAGTAAACACGAAGAGTCCCACAGACCTCTGTGATTTCTGGGGGTGGATTTCCATATTTAATACTTTTTTTTTTATAAGCCACCTCTCTAGCTTTCAAAAATAAGTTACAATATATTAAAGATCCTACAGCTTTTTCCTATTAGGTATGCGTGACAGCCCATGCTTGTTAGAAATGCAGAGATGTTTTATTAAAGAGGACCAGTCATAACAGGGCTTACAAAAGAACTTGAATAATCAGTCTAAAAAAATTAACATACATGATGGCTAAAATAATGGAGCGCTACCCCCACAAGGTTCTTGCATCCCAGGTTCTTCTCCCACTAGTACAGCGGCAGCCAGGCAAACAGCAACATTCACTCCTCTGGCTCAGTGAACAGTCTAAGGGTTGCCTTTTTAATGTTTATTGCAGATTAACTTGGACAGGCTTTACTGAAGCTGTGGGATACTCCAGAACACTGAATAAGAATGTAAGGACACTCTTCCCTTTGCAGCTACTTCTTAGAACTGTCCCTTAAGCAGTGGGATATAAAGTGGACAGCCCTGGGACTCCATAAGTAATGTTCTAGGTCAGATGATCCATAACGTTAGTGAACTAGGGGTTAACACCAGCAACAGTCACTAGGATCCTTCTTTCAGGTCTTTACTCATAGTGCCCGTGAGACATGGATGTCTTTCTCCAGAATCAGGCAGACAGTCTCCCAGTGAAGCCTCCAGACTGGATTCTCAATGAAATCCCTCTTTTAAATCCTTAAGGATTTGCAGCAAATTAGGTCTCCCAGCTATGCACAGCTTTTACCTCAATGAGACTAGCAGAATCATCAGCTAGACTGCCTAGAAGGGCAGCAGCATTTATCTTTGGGAGCCTCTCCTCCTGGGGAAGAAGAACCCTGCTCACTGAGGCTCTAAACTATTTATGCACTCTCCCAGTCACCATCTGGGCACTTTCCCCCAGGGATTGGTTGGAAAAAATATTCATACTGCTCATTTGATTCTCCCACTCAATACATTCTGGAAGCCTCCAGAAGACAGGGGGAGTCAATCAAACCTGCAGAGCCTAGAGCAGTCCAAAGCAATTACATGATGCTCTGCTGATTACAGCAGAGCCATAAACTAAATGTGCCTAACCTAACTAACTAACCTAACTAACAGCTTATCTGTGAAGGTGCTACAGTAAAAAATGACAGGTATTTGACACTTGGAAGTGCTATGCCCTGACAACTCATTTGTGGAAGCAAGTGTTGGGCTGCAGTTTGTCCTCTGACCTGAAGGTGGTACTGTACCACGACTCCAGACTGGCAGGAAAACATTGGGGACTAACTTGTTCCCCATTATGGACTCCAGGTGGCCATCTTGGGGAAGCAAGCATCTCTGCAATTTTTGACACAGAAGTGCTTTCTATGTCATTCCAGTGCACCCATGGTGTAGAATCAGTGTTAGGGAAAGGCAGCTGACAAGGAGGGAAGGAGCAAGTATTGACTGACAGGACATATAATTTGCAAACGTTGTGGAACTGTTTTCCACCTTTAGCTGACAATCTGTAAGAACTTATAGGGATCTCAGAGCAATCTAGCAATATGAGTACCTCTCCTAATGGAGGGGCTCCTCAGGCATCCTGTGGTCTTTAGGCTGATGAAAAAGTACCTTGATGATGGATGTAGCATCTGTCTAGTTAGGCTGCTAGCTAGGTTAGGTAAATTTAGTTCTCTTGCTCTACTGTATTTAGTTGAGCAACTTGTGATTATTTAGGGCTGTTCTGTGTCTTACTGGTTGCAGGTTTGACTGTTTCTCCTGCCTTCTGGAGGGTTATGGAATGTAGTGGACTGGGAGAATTAACTAAGCAGACTAAATATGTATGTGGTCCCAGCCAAACCCTGGAGGAGTGTGCCCAGTAGGTGGCTCAGAAACTGCATAAACAGTTTAAGCCCTGGAGCAGAGGGATTCTTGTCCAGGATTAGTAGACCCCAACCTGAAGGGCTGCTGACCTTCTGGGCAGTCCAGCTGTGCTTCTTTATATGCTCATTGAGGTCCCAGCTGGGTCAATTGAGGGAGGCCTATTCTCTACTGAACTTTTGTGGAGCTGAACAAGGGATTTTTTTTCTTGTGGATCTGGTCTGGAGAGTTCATGGGAGACATGTCCGGCTGATACTTGAAGGAGGCATCCAAATATCCAAGGACATTTGTGAGTACAGACCAGTGTACGAGATCCCAATGACTGTGTGCTGCTGCTATCCCTTTGGAATCAGTGTGAGCCTGTGCTTAAAAGTGGACATTCCTTATGGCATCCCAGGGTAGCCCAGTTCATTATTTGCTGCTGCAAGGACTGTGCTAGGAACTTTGAGGAAGTGAGAGGTGTCCTCAAGTTGTTACTTTGTCCTTTGGGAGTATCCCTTCAGTTACTCAATGCCTATCCCAGTTCAAGTTTTATAAAGCATCAGAAAAAGGATACTCCTAGACCAGGCATGTCAAATTCAATTTCATCACGGGCCACATCAGCATTATGTAGCCCTCAGAAGGCTGTTTAATCTGCAAGACTATATTTATGCCTCTACATTTGATTATTACTGGTTTTAGTAATAAGACTTAAGCTGTAAAGGGCGGGTACAGACACGGAGCTCACTCACACTACTGTTGTAGATGATGAAGTTTGAAAAGGAGGGTTGCATACTGCTGGTATCATCTACAAGAAACTTTATTGGAGACTGCTCAGACAAAAGATGGTTCTGCCGTGGAATTCTGACTCAGCAGTCTCTGATAAGTTTATTGTGAATGATACCAGCGGTGTGCGACCCTTCTTTTGAACTGGTATAGAATTGTATTATTTTCATAATAATTATAAACAGATGTCCGGAGCACTCTACCCCACCCTCCTTACATCAGATGTCAAGAGCCCCCTCACCATCAGAAGTCAAGAATCCCCCACCCTCCCTTACATCACAATGCACCCCTCTTACCTTGTGATGCTGCCAGGAAATAGCTGGGTTGGAGCTGCAGTAGAGGTGTGGGGGCCACATGAAATGGCCTGGAGTCATGTGCCCTAGACTGTTTAGTAAACCAGTAGAGAGACTGCAACTGTACTTTTGGCTGCTAGTACACTAATTTGGGAAAGAACCTTGGGACTGAATCAGTAGGCCCAAATTATCGCTACACAGATATTATCTTTCTGCCTAAAAAAGAGATACTCAAGTATACAATGTTGTTTCTGTAAACTGCTTTATTTGTGTGAACATTGCCTTTCTGCAATATACAATAATTTAAGTATCAATGTATGTTGACTCCATCCAATTTTCAGGCATAATGGTTAATCCGACTTAAATAAAAGCCCATTGACACAGTCTTTTACTCTCATTTCCTTACAACACACCTCACTTTAGATAGACCTTATTTTCCCCAACGCACCAGCATGTTAATCATTTTATAGAAGCACATTAGGTAAAAGCATCTGTACAGCCTTCAAGTTGAACTATCTGTGCTGTTCTCTACATACTTCCATACTTGCAATTTTTTTTTAAACATATTTTCTAAGAGAACAGAAGACATGATAAACATTGTTTCCATGCAACGCTATTAGCCGGAAATGTTGAAGGAGCGTAGTTAACTTCATTTGCTTATTTCTCCTTAACGTTTTTACTGTTTGACAACTTATCTTTTGATACAGCTTTTGTTTTCCCCATTATCAGATCATGGCTCACTTTTGTAAGTCATGGACAAATTATACTTTTCCGGGGTATTCAGGTTACAAAACACCGAACTCTGGAAATTTGAGGAATGTTAACAGCTACCTTTTATTCCATGAGCAAGTCTCAAAGGAAGCAAGATAGTCTATTAGTATCGAGTATATCTTTTTTTTGTTCTTTTTTTTATTTAGACAAATCCAATATAAAATCTTAGGTGCTTCTTCTCCAATTACATTTCAGATGTACTCACCCCTTGTATTGGGCACCCTGCTGATTCACAACAACAACACCCATTCAAAACCAGCCCACGTCTCTCCATGGTATATGTAAAATATAGATATACAGTGCTTCAAATAATAACTTTTTTTTGCATAATGAATACACACAAACAAAAAGTCCAAGTATAAAGGCACTAATTAAAGTGTCTAGTGCTCACAACAAATAACTAATATTAAAGTGTCCGGTGCTTGCAAACTCTGGAAACTAGGAAATAAGTGACTAGTGCTTGTAAACGGGTGACAAGTGCCGACCGTCAAAACGGGTGATAATCCTCCACCAAAAATAAATGTGCTTACCAGAAACTGCTAAGAAACGAGCAAAGAAAACAGTTGAGTTGATGGGAAGATGGATGGAGCCAAATACAGGGCAATCTTATAAGAAAACCTGTTAGAGTCGGCAAAAGACTTGAGACTGGGGCGGAGGTTCACCTTCCAGCAAGACAACGACCCTAAACATACAGCCAGAGCTACCATGGAATGGTTTAGATTAAAGTATATTCATGTGTTAGAATGGCCCAGCCAAAGTCCAATCCTAAATCCAATTGAGAAAATGTGGCAAGACTTGAAAATTGCTGTTCACAGACGCTCTCCATCCAGTCTGACAGAGCTTGAGCTATTTTGCAAAGAAGAATGGGCAACAATTTCTCTCTTGATGTGCAAAGCTGGTAGAGACATCCCCAAAAAGACTTGCAGCTGTAATTGTAGTGAAAGGTTGTTCTACAAAGCATTGACTAAAGATGCATGCCACACTTTTCACATATTTATTTGTAAAACATTTTGAAAACCATTTATCATTTTCCTTCCACTTCACAATTTTGTGCCACTTTGTGTTGGTCTATCACATAAAATCCCAATAAAATACATTTACGTTTTTAGTGGTAACTTGACAAAATGTGGAAAATTTCAAGGGATATGAATACTTTTTCAAGGCACTGTATATTTACATACATACTATCCATTTCACCTTCGCCAATCCAGAATACTTATATGTGCAAAAGTCGCCCCATTTATTCACTTGTTAAGACTGATTTATTGGCATTTTTTTTAGAATTTTGATTGTGCAATATGGTTTCTCAGTTTAAGAAATGTTCACTCTTAAATGGAATGTGTTTTGTAAAATGACTTTATTTTTAAGTTTTGCATATACCTGTAAATATTTAACATCTGTAGACAGAAAAGCAGGTCTTTATACTTCTGCTTGTCATTTAGTTGCTGTGCTGTGTATAGCCTAATGTATTTGCATTCTTAGAATAGGAGTGGTAAAAAAAAGCCTAAGTCTTGTTATTCTTAAAAATGCCCCCCCACCTCCCCGGAGTCCTGGAGGCATCTGGGGT
>BLSH010145781.1:269178-289676 GCA_018402905.1 Glandirana rugosa
TACATTTACGTTTTTAGTGGTAACTTGACAAAATGTGGAAAATTTCAAGGGATATGAATACTTTTTCAAGGCACTGTATATTTACATACATACTATCCATTTCACCTTCGCCAATCCAGAATACTTATATGTGCAAAAGTCGCCCCATTTATTCACTTGTTAAGACTGATTTATTGGCATTTTTTTTAGAATTTTGATTGTGCAATATGGTTTCTCAGTTTAAGAAATGTTCACTCTTAAATGGAATGTGTTTTGTAAAATGACTTTATTTTTAAGTTTTGCATATACCTGTAAATATTTAACATCTGTAGACAGAAAAGCAGGTCTTTATACTTCTGCTTGTCATTTAGTTGCTGTGCTGTGTATAGCCTAATGTATTTGCATTCTTAGAATAGGAGTGGTAAAAAAAAGCCTAAGTCTTGTTATTCTTAAAAATGCCCCCCCCCCCCACTTTCCTAACTATCCCAGCCTCCAATCGGGAAAGGCCTACACCCCTTCTATATTGAGCCTACACTTTACCCTTTTCTAACCTATTCCTCCCTTTAGAGGCAGATCTTCCACCCATTTGCTCTTCTCTGGGTCTCTATGTTTGTCAGATGCATTTATTATAATTTATTTTTTCTTGTTTCCAAATGTAGGCCACACGTGCGGCCATGAATAAGTATACTGTCTTCAGTAGAGTATATCGTCATGAATGTACTACACTTTAATGCATACTGGAGTTTGGTAGCGATGACCTGGGGCTTCCCGTTCAAGAGAATTAAATTGAGAACATCAGAAATGCAACACATCTGAACACAATGGAGTGAGTTTGTAATATTTCTCTATGGGATTTCTAGACAAGGGATATGATGAAAAATATCATTCCCCCTACACCGCCTTTATAATGTATTTGGCTCATCTAAAGTGACTCCAATCAATCAGATGACTAAAATAGACTCTGGGGCCCATTTAGCTACTTGGCTCTTTTGCCAAAACACTGCTTAGGCCCCAGAAACCAATTTAAATCATTACTCTGATGGTTTGTCTCTGCAGGCTGGAGCTCTTTTTATAACAGCGGAGGTAACTTAGTGCTGCCCGCAAAATCCAAATAGATATTTCTCTGCATAATCTAAAATACACTGCAAAAATGACAGCTGGAGTCTGGTTGCTATAATAAGGCGACTAAGTGTGTTAAACAAGCAAAGACAGATCCTTCACAAGGCAAACTAGGCAGGAGCTTATGGCCCAGCATGTGTTCAAGGGGAGCAGCTGCAACCATTATTCTCTTGCAGTAAACCAGGGGGAAAGTGCAGCTGGGCAAAGCTGTGCTCCTGCTTGCTACAATGGAGGTACACTTGTAGGTAGTGTCTGATGGGACCAATTGAAGTGCTGGGGGAGAGCAACAGAATCATGCTGGGGGCAGCCACCTGCACCATAACAACCAATAATTTGTTTGGCTAGGGGTTGGACATGCACTGGGGATGGAAGGCAGTGGCGGCTGGTGCTCCATTTTTTGGGGGGGAGAGGCAAACAAACCATCCACCACCCTTGACTCCCTCTGGTGGGTCCATCTGTCAGTCAAAACCTCCCCCCCATTTGGTTGGACGGTCCGTCAGTAAAAATGCCCTACCCTCCCCATCGCTCGGTCGATCAGCAAACCCCGCACTTACACCATCTAAGTCACAGGCCTGCATCTCCACCTCGTTGTCTCCTTCTTGGCCTCTCCTCCTCGATGTCTCCTGCTTGGCGTCTCCTCCTCGGCGGCTTCCCCATGCTTCTCCTCCTTGGTGGCCAATACAGTCGTTTCCCTCTTGGCCAATCGGGTCTCTTCCTAATTGGCTGGGAGCAGAATCAGGAAGACAATAACAAATATTAATTTGCTATTGTCACACAACTGGGTGGGCTCTGGGTGCAGTGCCCTGCGCCCCAAGCCCACCCTTTTTTGAAGCCAATTAGAGACTTAGGCTCTAATCATGTGCTTCAAAAAAAAAAACTTTGAAATCCATGCGTCCACTGCCCTGCATGTAGATTAGGGGCCGGATGCATGGATTGGGGGGCTGTGCCCCTGCGCCCCTAATGGAGCGGCTGCCACTGATGGAGGGTCTGGTATGGATACCCTGGTCTCAGTGTCGCCCCCTTAGTGTGACTCCATAAGGACCACTTTAATTGGCCTCATTAGTGTCATGGTACTGGTAGCAAAGCTGCTACCTTGTGTAGGGCCAAAGACAGTTTTTCAATTGTAGTCAACAAAGATTTTTACTCAAGCCACACACAAACTTATATTATGATCAAGGGTTAGGTTTTGCAGCATCACAGTTCTTCTGAAGAGAAAGGATTCAGTGTTGTTTCCTGGCATTTATGGTACTACTGTGGTCACATATGCTTACTCTCCTCATCAGATAAATAACAAGGAGCTTGAAATGGTTTAGGTTGGGAATAAAGCTGCATATTCAGATAGCTATGCAATTGGTATTCCCAAAACACCACATTAACAGGAAGTTGCCTTTTAGCAGTAGGATGCCTGGATGGGAAACAGAAGCTCTAGGCAGGCTGGTTGTATACATTTCAGTTTTCAATCTTTATTTTAAGTGCCTTTTAAAAATAATTCATATTTCACTCTACTTTCCTTATCCATGTCTAATATAAATGTATGGACCTTTGCACGTGCACTTTCCATTAGCAGATTATTGTTGGTGTCTGCAAGTTATTTCAGCTACAGCATCATGGCATCCAGACACAGGCAGTACATATGGGGAGATCTGTACATTTGGGGGGTTCTGTACATATGGGGAGATCTGTATATGGGGAGTTGTGTAACAAAACATGTTGATGGGGTTGTAAGGGGCCATTAAAGGTGTTTTGAAGGTTCTAAGACACTGCCAGGACAGTATCCAGGGCGAAAATGTAGAACTGTGCCCCTCCCCCCCTGCTGCTAACACATGGTATGGATTGGCATACCATGCTGCATAGTCTGGCATGCCTATTCTCCTCTTCCAATTTGTGGTTGAGTGTAAAGCCTTTTTTAGGCTCAGTGGTTTAGCAACATATTTTGATGCTGACCACCCCTAGCTGTCCAGACCCACCAAGCATTCCTTTTACAACAACACACTCATTGTGTCATCCTGTACCAGTGTGCTACACAAGATTGTGCCCCTAATAGGGTTAACCTCATTGTAACTGATAAAATGTAAGTCTTTGTGTACAGCATTTCTTTCAATTAGAGATCAAAGCTGGAGCTGTACAAAGTATACAGAATGTCTCTCTCCGTTCATGGTGCCCAGGCATTTTCTTCAGGTCTTTGTCCTACTTGGTGTACCACCTGCTACATTTTCTATCAATATCACTCTGTTTCTGGTGTCCTTCCCTACCACTGCAGTCTTGTATTCCTTTACCTCTCCTCTGTATGTTGAATACCTAATTAAACAGCTAAGAGGTCCCCTTTTCTAGTTCACTTCAAACATCTCCCCTGAAAAATAAATGATAAGGCTTTGCATGCCACATGTATTAGAAACACCATACATTACTTTCATAGTAAATGTAATTCTCACTGCATTACATTAAAGAGGTTGTAACCCTAAAAAATATCTTGTTCCCTCATAGCAGGTTAAACAGCATAGTGCATGTGCTGTCTAATCTATGCCTTTCTATGCTGTAAAAAAACTAGTTGATCCTGCCTATTCCCGTGTCCCCCTATATAAACTGACCACAGTAATCATGGCTGCTGATCCTTGACCCTGGTCAGTTTACGTGCCTCCATTATTCCATTGCGCTCCTCTCTCCCCCCTCTTACCCTCCCTCTCTGCCAGTGAGCTCCTGTGTGTGAGTAATCTCTTACCTGCCCCTCCCCTCCTGCCTCTATTAGTAGCTGGCAGTAAAGTCAAAGAAGGATTACTGACAGCCCCTCTGTTCTACCAAGCTAGACTACATAGTGCAAATGTCTGTATAAAATGATGGCTCTAAATAACTAATTTCAGATTATTTTCTGTTCGATCACATAACTTCCAGCCACTCTCCTTTCTCGATCTAAGGGCTACAATGGGAGGGGCTAAGTGGACAGCATAGCGGTCATGTGACCTCCTGGCTGATGTCGAAGGGGAATCTCAGGCTCTCCCACTGTGGTCCTTAGATCGGGGGAGGAGAGCAGTCAGAGGTCACGTGACCGAACAGAAACAATCTGAAATAAGGTATTTTGAGGCATAAATTTATACAAATGTAGCTTTGCCCTCTTGAGGGTCGCAAGAAATATCAATACCCCTCTGGTTGCCCTGACCCTGTGGGTCCTCAGCCACCACACTGGGTTCAAGCATTGTGCTAGTTTCCTTTAAGTAAAGACACAGTAATGAAATGCACCAAATTGAGTTGATTCACCAATGTTTACTCAAAAGATATGTCAAAGAAAGAATCTTGACCCAACTGGGCGGGATTATTCACACAAAGAAACATTTATAAAGAGATAAACTATCACATGTTAGTAAAATATCACTTCATGTAGGTTACTTTTGGTTAAACCTATCAAGTACATATACTGCACATGTAAGTGGGGCACAGGAGAGTAGAGGAATGATTCCTGCTAGTGTCAGACCACTCTCTACTGCTCACTCACATATGAGCAGCAAGGCAGCAGATAAACAAATACAGCCCCAGCAAACAGTAACTATAGCACTATTCAACCTGCTCTTATAGAGAGTTCTTTGATGAATGCAGCATTGGTAACTTCAGAAAAGCAATGTACTTCTAAGAGGGGACAGAAGTAGAAGTAGTCCAAAGTCACTGTTGACAATTCAATAGATCTTCAGCTAGCTCTCTGTAATTTTAGTTGCATGCAAGAAATATTGGTGGATGGAACAATGGCTAATCCAAAGGGTTGAAGCATAAACAGGAACAGTGCTCTTATAATGAAATAAATAGTAGAAACTTCACAGTGATCACTGACTTGCAAAGTTAACTCTGTAGAACTACAAGCAGCAGCAGACTAAAGGGTGGCATGGATGTATATATATAGTGTCCAAACTCAGTGTGTAGGCAGACCTTTAGCATCAAGGGATTATAGCAGATGTAACAAAAGTAATGCTGTCTATACACAGTGTCTGTTAAACTGGGTTTTCACCCGCTCACCACACTGGAACAGAAGCTGTGGATGCTGTAGGTCAAGATGATGAGGATGATGATGATGATGATCTCTCTGATATATGGCTCCAGATGTGATTTCTGGCCTCCATCGCCTCACACCGCGGCTCTCATGGATCTGTTGCCCCTGCAGGGTGGATGGAACAGGAACAGCCGTCTGACTGTTGAAAGACAGGGTAATCAGGCTGTTTGCTGGTATCCCTCAGGATATCCTGGTTCATAAGTCTGTAGAAACAGGCCGCAGCCGCTGCCATCTCCAGCAACAGATTCCCTGCACACAGATCCACACCGGTCCAGAGAGAGCGCAGCAGGCCCAAAGCCTCAATTCTTATAGTCTCTACCAGAGTGCTCTTCTCCCATAAATCTCTTCTTTCCATCAGCCCGTTGGTAGTTGTAGTTTCACCCCAGTGCAGCCAGGGGGCAAGCCCTTGAAACTGAACTACAGGTCCCAAGATGTATTGCTCTCTTATTATTATTAGAGTCACAGGTCAGCTAAACTGGAACACTAGGGGAAAGCAGCTGCATTAAAGTTAATAACACAAAACGTCTTCTGATTGCAGGGGATGCAAATATCCAGCTCCTGGCTACATTAACCTTTACACTGTATAGTATGGCTTGGTAAAACAGAGGGGCTGGCAGTAATCTTTCTTCGACTTTACAACCAATTTAAGTAGAATAATGGCTTCCCATTGACAAAAAAAAATGTGCATCAGCTCTTAAAGCTAAACTCCAGTATAAAAACAAAACCCTTGCAGTGGGGGGGCCACTCACACTGCAAGGGTTAAATGCTTAGCAAGTCTAGGGGGTAGTGGAATAAGTAATAAATAAGGTGTAATACTTAGCATATTTCTCGCTCTGGCAGACTTCTGGTGCTCTCCTTCTCTTTTGGATGCTCTATGTTCCCTAGAGGTAATGAGCATTTAACCATTGCAGTGAAAATGGCCCCTACCACAAGGGAATTTTTTTCAACCCTTGAATTCGGCTTTAAGAGCTTTCCAGCACATATTTTTAAATGGGTGGCCATTGTTCTACTTTAAATGTAATGCAGTGAGAATTATTTATTAAAATTAAAGAAAAGTGTGGTGTTTCTAATACTTGTGACAAGCAAACAGTTATCAAAGTTAATACGTTTTTTCTTTCTCTTATTTATTGAATATTTGTACATCACATAGTAACTGTCCGTTTGAACTTTTTTAAAGTGATTGTAAAGGTTTGTTTTTTGTTTTTTTTTTAATAACAAACATGTGCTCTGTGCTAGGGCTTCGCACAGAGCAGCCCCGATCCTCTACTTCTGGCGTGCCCCGGCGGTGCTCCTGGCTCCTCCTCTTCATCGGGTGCCCCCTCGGAGAGCCGCGTTCTGTGGGGCCAGCCGCGCGGGCGCGTTCATGAGTCCAGCTGCTGTGCCCATTGACACGGACAGCAGGACTCGGCCCAGCCCCACTGCTCGCGTGTCACTGGATTTGATTGACAGAAGTGGGAGCCAATGGCTCCTGCTGCTATCAATCTATCCAATGAGGACAGTGGCTGGAGTCACTGGGCCCGTGCACATCGCTGGAACAGACGGGCTCAGGTAAGAAAGAAAAAGGGGGGCTCTGGGGGCAGCACAGAAGGTTTTTCACCTTAATGCATAGAATGCATTAAGATGAAAAACATGGAGACTTTACAACCCCTTTAAATTGTCATACAGGAGACGTGTGAAGTGTTACTAAACCCAGGACACTGCATTCACTATATTTGGTCTCCCACAGAACATGGAAATGTAATTATTTTAGTACAGGCGGTCCCCTAGTTACAAACATCCTACTTACGAACGACTCCTACTTACAAACGGAGGGAGACGACAGGAAGTGACTGGAAATCTCCCCCTAGGAAGGGAAATTCACTCCTGTAAGAGTTATTATGGAAAAAAGGGGGCTTTATCACCAAGGTTTGGTTCCACAACAACCCAAAATTTTCAAAATAAAATTATCATTGGGACAGGAAGCAAGGTGAAATCTTCTGAACAGAGACATAGACAGCAAAACAAACATTACAGGGGTGTTAATCATTCCCTATTCTATCCAAAAAACTTAAAAATTGTTTTTTTGGTTGAAGCTACACTTAAAAAATATACTTGTTCCGACTTACAAACAAATTCAACTTAAGAACAAACCTACAGTCCCTAACTTGTTTGTAACCCGGGGACCGCCTGTAAATATAAACTGCTAAATACCTTTTCTCATCATCAGCATATAGCAGTCTTGTGACTTCTATCAGTCATTGGTTAAAGCTTGTGAAAGCTTTAACCAGGAGAGAGGATGCATGTGATCAGCACTGTCCAGACAGAGGGTCAGGAGTCCTAAAGCCTCATAGGACAATCAGAGTAGAGTTTTCATTTTTCTCTCTCCTATGAGGCTGCATGACTCCTGACCCTCTTTCTGGACAGTGCTGATTGGCCCTGTGCTGATCACATGCACCCTCCCAAGAAAAAAAAAATCTCTAGCAATACACACCAAACTGTGCAGAGTGACTCCAAAGGCTCTGTTCTATCAGGAGATGAATTGGGGACAGTGGAAAAAGGGGAGGATCAAAAAAGACAGGATCAAACAGTCTTTTTACACAATGCGGGGGATTAACCCCTTAGGTTTCCCAGTGAGTATAAAAAGCATGTTTTACTGCATGCACAGACTGATTTTACTGGTGTGGGTTTAGTAACATTCTAACTATAATTTATAATTGTAATACAAAAAGTATTCATGTTGGCCTCAGCAGGATCCAACTATCATTTGTCTTAGGCATCTTAGAAGATGAACGTGTCAGAACATAATGACTTTTCTGCTCTATAAAAATGCTTTAAAATAAGTAACAAGTTTTATTTGCACACAAGTCCATGACATAACTGTATAACCCAATCATCCAAACAAGTCCAGATGATTTCTTTCCACTTTCTATAAAATGTAGAAATGGTTTTTTCTCGGCATATTAAAGACATATTCAGAAAGCCGGAGAGGATATTGTTTCCCAAAATCAATATTTTCATTTTCTAGCTGTTTTACAATTTTTTTCCAGAGAGTACAGTTTGCATAATAAACAGTTAGAAGAATCAACACCGGTAAGCGTCAAAAGTTTGTTATATAGCAGAGCTATGATTTTTATAAACTGTTTACAAGGTTCCTAAATTTCATCTTAGGGTTGTTAACATGTCCGGCAAGGACATCTGAGTGTAGAGCTACCCCTGCAGGAACTGCTGAATTTGTGTCCTCTCTGAGTAACTTAGGGTGACCAGATGTCCCTGGATTCCTGGGACAGTCCCCGGACTGAGGACACTGTCCCCAGACCAAGTCTGTCCCCGTCCTGTCCCTGGATTGGATATGAGCAGGAGCCTGGGCAATTTCAGTCAAGACAGTCAGTGCATAAAAAATCTGAATTACACCCCCCGCTCTGCCGCTCCTACTAGCTTGGGGGGGGGGGGGTATTTTTTAAATTTTTCTGTGCCCCTTTTGTGCTGCGCAGGATCATATATATATATGTGATCCTGCATTTCTGGGTATCAGAGCCGATCAGCGGGTCCGACTGACTCGATGTTTGCCAGTACCCACTGACCGTTCTGTACACAGGCAGAACGGCGGTCTGCCTATGTCAACAGGGCAGATCGCCATTCTGTCAGTATGGAGGACATTGATTCTGTGTTCCTGCAAAGCAGGGGCAGGGATCTATGCCTTCCCTTAGTAAAAGCACCTCCCCCACAGTGAGAAAAACACTGGTTAGGCACACATTTAACCATTTGATTGCCCTAGATGTTAACTCCTTCCCATCCAGTGTCATTAGTACAGTGACAGTGCATATTTTTAGCACTGATCACTGTATTAGTGTCACTGGTTCCCACAAAGTATGAAAAGCGCCACTTAGTGTAAGATTTGTCCATCGCAATATCGCAGTCCCACTATAAGTCACTGATTGTCACCATTAATAGTGAAAAAAAAATATGTCCTCGGATTTCATTTGAAAAATCTGGTCACCTTAGTGTAGCGGCAGCCAGGCAAACAGCAACATTCATTCCTTTGGTTCAATAAACAGTCTGGGGGTTGCCTTTTTTCAAGTTTATTGCAAAGTAACTTGGATGGGGTTTAGGGATGCTGTGGGATACTCCAGAACACTAACAGGAGTGTGAGGGCATTTTTCCCTTTGCAGCTGCTTCTCAGAACAGTCCCTTAACCACTTCCCTAGCGCCGTATGCAGAATGACAGCCGGGAAGTGGTTGCGTTATCCTGACTGGGCGTAATATGACGTCCAGCAGGATAACAAGGCGGCGCGCGCCCGCGGGGGCATGCAGCACGGCAATCGGCGATGTGGTGTGTCAGTCTGACACGCTGCATCTCTGATCTAGGTAAAGAGCTTCTGTCAGAAGCTCTTTACCATGTGATAAACCGTGACCAATCACAGCTGATCACAGTGTAAACAGGAAGAGCCGTGTATCGGCTTTTCCTTTACTCTGCAGACTTGAGTAGGTAAGAGACGATTGTCGGCTCTCCTGACAGGGGGGGTCTGTGCTGATTTTTTATCAGTGCAGCCCCCCCAGGAGCACCACCCAGGACCACCAGGGAGCCCACACAGGGAGCTCATCCAGGGACCACCAGGGAAGCCTACCCAGGACCACCAGGGAGCCCACCCAAGACCACCAGGTAAGGGGCACACAATGTGCAATAGGGATGGCACTGTGCCCATCTGTAATACCTGCCAGTGCCTCCTTATAACTGCTGCCTATCTGTGCCCACCAGTGCCACCCATTAGTACCCACCAGTGCCACCCATCAGTGCCCATCAGTGCCACCTATCAGTGCCCATCAGTGAAACCTATCAGTGATCAGTGCCACCTATCAGTGCTCATCAGTGTCACCTATCAGTGCCCATCAATGCTGCATATTAGTGCCACTTATCAGTGCCCATCATTGCTGCTTATCAGGGCCACCTATCAGTGCTGCAGTGCAGCATATAAGTGCCTCATCATCAGTGCCACCTAATCAGTGCTGCCTCATCAGTGGCAATCAGTACTGCCTCATTAGTGCTTGTTAATGTAGCCTCATCAGTGCCCATCAGTGAAGGAGAAAACGTATTTATTTAAAAAGTTTTTGGTTATACTGATGAATATGCAATTGTACTTGTCTTCACCATGTTTGTGTTTTCTAACTCAATAAAAATTATTGAAATATAAAAAGTTTTGTGACGGAAAAAAATTTAAAACAAATTTTTTTTTTTAATTTTCTGTCTTTTTTTGTAGCACAAACTCTATTTGTGGGAAAAAACATGATAAAAATTGTGTTTGGGTACAACGTCGCATGACCGCAATTGTCATTCAAAATGCGACAGCGCTGAAAGCTGAAAATTGATCTGGGTGGGAAGGAGGGTAAGTACCTGATATTGAAGTGGTTAAGCAGTAGGACATGAAGTAGAAGGCACTGGGACACCATTTGCAATGTTCCAGGCCAGACAAGCATTAATACTAGTCTTGTCTATATTGCTATCACACACGTTCCTGGAAAACAAGGCTCATCAGTGGTGGGTGCTGTAGCGATTACCAGCTGGATCCTGGAAACATCAAGACAGTGTATATATTCACCAGCACACCATGGATCTACAATTACTGTACACATCATAGAAAGTGTGACATTTCGGAGTTGCGCAGGACCTTCCCACATGTCTGACGTAGGGGTCCTGCGTGACTCTGAAACTTTGCACTTTTTATGATGTGATCTCTCTGCAATAAAAACCTTTGGATGGTGATTGTAGAACCATGGTGTGTTGGTGAGTATATACAAAGCCTTAATACCAGTGCACCAGATGTTAGCAGCTACAGTTACTAGGATCCCTCTCTCACGTCTGTACTCAGTGTTCCTGGGGTCTGAATGTCTTCCTCCAAACTCAGTGAGCCTTTAGACTGAATCTTCGATGAAACCCCTCTTTTAGCTCTCTAGGAACTTGCAGAAGAATAGGCCCCCCTAGTAATGCACACCAGGGACCTCAATGAGACAAGCAAGATCTTCAGTTGTACTGCCAGGAATGGCAGGCAGCCGTTCTGGCTGGGAACCACTCCTCCTGGGGAAGAACCCTGCTCTCTGAGGCTCCACACTATTTATGCACTCCCCAACCACCATCTGAGCACAAATCACCAGGAATTTGCTAGAGCTGCATAAATATTTAGACTATCCCACTCACTACATTCTGGACATTTCCAGAAGACAAGGGTAAGCAATCAAACTTGCAGCCTGCAGAGCCCAGAGCAGCCCAAAGCAATCACATTCTGCTCTGCTGATTAGAGGAGGGCCACATAACTAAATATACCTAATAAAGCCTAGCAGCCTATCTGGGAGGGTGCAACATCAGCGTGGATCACTTTTTAGAGGTGTTTAACCCCCTAGTGCACCGCAACCTTGTGCAATAATATGATTTTATGGAACTTTCAAGCAGCCCCATTAACTTGGATGGCTCGCATTTGGCTGTCGGTATACCCACCTTAACCTGTTCTATCATATTATTTTGTATAAGAAATGCATTTTTTTTTGTTATGAGTCATGAGTGTTGTCCTGATACCCCTTTTTTAAGACCGCGTACAACTTTTTTTTAATGTCTAATGTGACAGCGGCACTAATATGCAGCACTGATGATGCATGGACTGTGTCAGTAGTTTTTTATTTTTACTTTATATTTTTTTACAATATTATTTTTTGCAATTTTTTTTAAACTATTTTTTTTTTTGTTACAATGCTTTCTTTTTTAGGGGCGGGGGGGCTGGACGGTGTCAGTTTTTTATTTTATTTTTTATTATTTTTACAATTTAACCTTTTAAATATTTATTTATTACAATTCTGTTATTATTTTTTTTTTTTTGTATCCACCCTGATAGGGGATGGCTTTGGTGATATCAGGGGTCTTAACAGACCCCGGCTATCTGCCTTTTGAGACAGGGAAAGGGACTCAGAACACAGATTCCCAGTCCTTTTCTCAGACTGTCAAGTAGTATCATGGTCATGCGACTTCACCAGAGGATCATCCTCTGATGAAGTCCCGTGACCGTGACGTTACACGTCGGGACAGACAGGCACACAGGAAGTGACATTGGAATACGAGCTTGTATTTTTTAAGTACTTATGTGAGTACTAGAGTTGATGTTTTAATAAATACCTATGTTTTTACAATATTACACTATCTGGGACTCCTCTTTTCTTTATATATAACCCATGGAGAAGCCTGGGAGGGACTTACAGAATGGAAACACTCTTTAAAGGAACATCCATATTAAATTTATCCTAGTGGGAGTCACCAGCCAAGAGTGAGAGATACCCTAGAAGAGGCTGGTTTTATTCATGCACAGGAGCCCACAGCGAGACTGACCTGAGGATCTGGGACCCTTAATATTATTTATTTATGCTGTCACCTTACAGCTGTAAGGTGAGAGACCACTCAGCGCTTAGGTGCCAGCACACAGGAAGAAAAGACACCCACCTTCTATTTTTGCACAGATTGAAAGAAGGACTATATCACTTTACACACCACCCTTTATTACTACTATTTTAGTACTGTGATATACATCCATGTTGAACTTTGAATGTCACTATTATATGCAGGCTATTGTTTATGCACAAGTCCCTATTGCACGATTGTTTTATGCAGCTTTGGGATTTTTTTATTGGCTTTATTACTTTTGTTTGATTTTGTTGGTCATTATGATGTTGACACTGGGAACTGGAGAAAGTGCAGAGAAGGGCAACCAAACTAATAAGAGGCATGGAGGAGCTCAGCTATGAGGAAAGATTAGAGGATCTGAATTTATTCTCTCTTGGGAAGAGGAGATTAAGGGGCATATGATCAACATGTACAAATATATAAGTGGTCCATATAGTGAACTTGGTTGAGTTATTTACTTTAAGGTCATCACAAAGGACAAGGGGGCACTCTTTACGTCTAGAGGAAAAAAGATTTAATCTCCAAATATGGAAAGGTTTCTTCACAGTAAGAGCTGTGAAAATGTGGAATAGACTCCCTTCAGAGGTGGTTTTGGCCAGCACGGTTGATTGCTTTAAAGAAGGCCTGGATTCTTTCCTTAATGTAAATAATATAACTGGGTACTAACATTTTTAGGTAAAGTTGATCCAGGGTGAATCCGATTGCCTCTCGGGGAATCAGGAAGGAATTTTTTCCCCCGTTATAGCAAATTGGATCACACTTTGCTGGGGTTTTTGCCTTCCTCTGGATCAACTGTGGGTGAAGGATTGTATATGGGATTATTTGGTTATATATATATATATATATATACATTTTTTTTTTTGCTTAAACTAGATGAACTTGTGTCTTTTTTCAACCTGACTAACTATGTAACTATGTACCTATGACACTCTCCACACTTTGATTGACAGTTGTATTGTTCTAGCACTTTATATAGTTTTGCATTATTTATTTTGTATTGCTCTGTATGGGCCATACATAATTTCAACCCTAATTATGACCATTGAATTAAATTCAAGTGTAGTCTGGTTATCTATGGGCTTTGGGAGTTAAAAGGGTCCTCCATCATCAAGGAGATACAGAAATATACTTGAAGAATTGGTTTAACTATATCAGGTGTGGTTTCACACATTTCTTTATCCCCTTGATGAAGGAGGACCCCTTGAACACCCAAAACACATTGATGTTTTATGACACAAGAGTCTGAATGAAATTGATCTGGACATTATATGTTCTGCTTTTGGTGCTTCCCAAGAAGTCGAGCAATAAACGGTTACAATCCTTCCTTGCTATATCTAAAATGAAAAATAATAAATAAATACATTTTAAAAGGTGACCCTTGAGTGGTACTTGTGTGCTAAGAACTCACCTGTTTGAAGCAAACAATAACTTTTTAAGTCCATTTTGAGTATCTTTGCCTATATACACAAGCCTTTACTCCTATGCCAACTATCTCCATTCCTCAACCTCACGAGTCTCCTGCTGCCTGTCCCTGCTTAGGATGAATGATTGAGTATAGGTATGCCTTCCCAGGCCTACCAGTAGATTAAGGATTTAAAGAGTACCTGTTAACTCTTAAAAAAAAAGGACACCATGATGAAGTTTCTACTCTTACAGTGAGGCAACATGGGGCAACTTAGAACATGCTCCATTCCCACAAGACCACTGGCCCCATAGCAGTTGCTACCTTGCCTAACCTTCTTTCTACACCCCTGTATCTAGAATCAACCTCATATTAACTCACTGAAGGAAACACATCTTATCACAGAAGTTCGCCCTTTGCCGCTCAGTAATTTTTACTTAAAACTACAGAAGAAGCCCAGAGAAGCTTTTCTTCCCCTACAGAGAAAATGAGACGGAGAATAAAACTGCAGCTCATCCCGTGAGGGTCATGAATAATACATTCAGCAAGAAATAGGATTGTTCTTTCCTACTTATTTTACTAAGATCCCAGGATTTAATGCTTGATTTGTTTTCAATTCCTTGTATCCATCCTCGTGCTATGTATATGTACTGGGACTTATTTGTGCTGCCACAAACTGGGATTTATTTAGTTTCCGAGGGTCAGTGAACATGGAGCGTTATTTTTACAAACTGGTATTGAACAGGAAAAAAACTGCATTAGAATGAGAACTGCATAACAATAGGCTACAGACAGTGCAAGGTTTTTCTTTCTTGTTGTCTGTTACTGTAGAGATGCTCCGTTGATGTTTTTTTTTTCCTTGTCAATTTAAAAGAAAATGGCAGATATAGATCACAACAAAATGTACAGTACCTAATGTCAGGTAATGTGCACCCAGCCTTTATTTTTCCATTTGGCAACTGCTGCAGTGCCCATGTTAAAACAGCACATGTACAGGTACAGGTAGTAGATATTTCTGATCTTTCCCATTTTCAGTTGCCTCTTCTATTGACCAAACAGGAATTATTATTATTAATATTAGTAGTAGTAGTATACAGTATTTATATAGCACCAACAATTTGCACAGTACTCTACAAAGTGAAGGCAGACAGTACCGTTGCAATACAATTCAATACACAAGAAATCAAGGGTCCTGATCATCAGAGCTTACAATCTAAGAGGAAATGTCAAGTGATACAAGAGGTAATAATTTTGGGGGATGAGCTGATGGTGAAAATAAAAATGTTGCTTTTTCAATCAGCGGTGGTTCTCAAAAACAAAACACCTAACTGTACAAAAAGTGCACCTAAGGGTGTGTCTGTAGTTTACCTCCTGAAGAAGTAGGACTCTACCCTGACCCCCCCTCCCCCTGGGGCGCATGGCTCCTGACAGGGGAAAGACTCAACTTGGTCCACCCAGCCAACTCCCAGGGGGCACTGACACTGCAGGCCCTCTGCTTTCCCAGCCCATGACCAAACCAGGTAGCATCACTAAAACCTGGAGGCACTGGGCCCCTCAGAACCCTCCACACCAAGGAAGTTGTCCCAACCCACATTTTACATGGTGCACGCACATTGGGTTTCCTCGTCTGTCGGGAAGGCCCCTCAGGACCACCATCATACCAGCAGAGGTACTATACAGCCAGCCAATCCTACCAGATGGCCAGAATGACAGAGTAGCACCCTTACTGGTCACTGATAGGAACGGATACTACACTTGATCATAGTTAGGTGTAGGTGGGATATGCTTCTCTAAAGAGATGGTGTTTCAGTGATCGCCTAAAGGTGGATAAAGTAGGAGATAGTGGGACTGGTTAGGGTAAGGAATTCCATAGTATAATAGAGGCGCCAGAGAAGTTCTGGAGGCAAGCATGGGAGGAGGAGACGAGAAAGCTAGAGATCAGGAGGTCTTGGTAAGAGCAAAAAGAATGGTTTGGTTGGTATTTTGAGACAAGGTTAGTGATATGGCTGGGGGAGATGGATTTATAAGTTGTTGTTAGTATTTTAAATTGTATTCATTGGGTGACTGGAATGCTGGTGTAATTAGAGCAGCCTTTCTCAACCATTTTAACATGGAGGAACCATTGACAAACATGTTCAGGCTCAGGGAACCCCTGCTAATAATTACTATATTTACAACTCCCAGTATATTAGCGTATGGTCAGTGGAAAGAATGCTCGATACATTTATGGTTATTGGGAACAACATCCCCCCCCTTACAGATAGATAAAAAGATCATTGGTGACAGTGGTTATTCATCTGAGATGTGAAAATAGCCAAGGAACCCCTGGCCAACTCTGGAGGAACCCTGGAAGGGAAAGACGGGACTAGAGCATTCCTGTTTGCACAAAGGCCAGGACAAAAGACGTTATGAAACATTTGGAACATACTATACATGTGTATAGGACCATTTACTGTGTCTATGGCCAGCTTAGGGGAACTTCTATGTGCAATCAATGCTGGACTCCAGATATGACTGACCATAGGTGGTTGCTCGCTTGGCACCTCTTCCATTTACAGAATGCCTTGTTTTTGTTTTCACTGAACACAAGGCATTCTCTGTTTGAAAGAGGTGCAGAGAAGGTGCAGTGACAGCATGATCTCTCCATCGTCGATTTAGAGACTGCCTTGTATTCATTGAAAAAATACAAGGTGCAATATGAATGGCAGTAGAACCTGGTCAGTGTACAGTGGGAAAGCACTGATTAATAAAGTGATTGTTAGCTTCCTTGGTGGCCCTCAGGTGTGAGATATACATACCTACCTTGGTCCAAGCTGGACTAATGTAACTATGCAGTAAATATAATGCCTAGAGTTCAGCTTTAAATGTTGGAAATAACAGCACAGGCAAATAACTCACAGTCCTACCAGACTCAATATGTAAAAGTGAATTTTTTGTAGAATCAGAATGTTGTTTGAAATGTCCTGCATTTCAAAAATGAAAAGTAGGCAGTAAGGAAAGCCTAGCTTGCTGCCAGGTCTTCACTTGTTTCGCTTTATTTTTGCTTGATGGTTTTGCTGTTACTTCAGAAGTTAATAGACACCAAAGTTCAAGCTTCTGATGGTGTTTCCAGGGGCTGGTAGCTTTATTTAGAGTAAACATATCATCCCTTATTGACTATGGTACTTTTACAGAATGCTGATGACAGAAAATACATGAATCTCTATATCCCAAAGAAGTACTAGCCCTTACCAGGGTATTTATAGGTCTTGTGGTATAGGGTTAGGAAAGCCATACCACCCTCCTGGCTCTAACCATCTCATATAAACCTTTCATAGTTGGTAAGGCTGAATAAAGATGCTAGTCCATCCAGTTCAACCTGTGTAGGTGTATGTGTGTCAATGTCGATAATCATTTCCCATATGTATGTTGTGTTCACTAAGATGCAAGTCCAAGAGGTTTTTAAAACTATTAATACTCCCTGCTGACACCACCCATTGTGGAAGATAGTTGCACATCCTTATTGCCCTGACAGTGAAAAAACCCTACGCATCTTAAGATTAAACCGCTTTTCTTCCAGTCTCATTGTGTGGCCCTGTGTCTTCTTACACTCACTGAGACTGAATAGTTTTATATGTAAGCTGTAATCACCATTGAGATCTTTTTATACCGCTATCATATCTCCTCTCAAGCGTCTTTTCTCCAGGGAGAATACGTTTAGTGCTTGTAGCCGTTCCTCATAATTGAGGTCCTCCAGCCCCCTTATTCATTTTGCTGCCCTTCTCTGAACTTTTTCTAGTTCCAGCAAATGCTTCCTGAGGATTGGCGACCAGAACTGGACGGAATACTCCAGATGTGACTGAACCAAAGTTTCATAAAGTGGAAGGATTATTGTTTTATCTTTGGAATAAATTCCCTTTTTTATGCATGCTAATAGTCTGTTGGCTTTGCTTGCTGCAGCTTAGGCATTGCATTCCATTGCTTAGTCTGTCTTCTACTAGGACCCTCAGATCTTTCTCCATTCTGGATTCCTCCAGAGGTTCACCCCCGGTGAGTAATTTGCATTTATATTTAAAGCCCCTAGGTTTCAACATTAAACCTCATTTGCCATGTAGTTGCCCACTCCATTATTTTATTTGGGTCTTCTTGTAAATTGTATATGCTAGAGATAGATATTGAACCCTTCATGAAAAGCCATACATGGTTAATAAATATCAACAATCACTTGATGAGATTTTTGTTGACCCCAAATTCTCTATGCATTTTGTTGAACTATCAACTTCTTCAGGAGTGGAGAGGAGGTATTCATTAAAAGCAAAATCAAGAGGGCATATGAACAGATACAGCAATACAGGGTATATCTCTTATGTCATGATTATGTAGCAAAATTCACAGTAAAACGCAAAACACAGGTTATATTTTTAAGTCATAATTACATAGCTACATTCACAGTAAAGCACAGTCATCCCAGTAACTTCAAAGAAAAATACTGTCCTCCACAAGACCCAATGTGGGCTCCTTGAAAGTCCCACTTCCTTATACCCATCTTGTAGCCCAGCTATACTCCTAACCCAACTCTGGTCCATCCCCCAGAACACAAATGGCAGTGTATGCCCAAAAGCTAATCTTAGCCTATCACTTCCAGCAACCTATTGCCCAGCTTCAGCTCCTCTGGCTCGTGAGATAGACATAACATCTGGTGCACAAAGCACAGCACCAAATGCTTCAGTAAAGAAATACCAGCAATGGCCCTATGGAGAGTACAACAACACAGAGGAAAGCTGCCCTCTTGGAGCATCCAAACCAAAGCCATCACCCATCTCTACCTGCTCAAAGCATGCCAGCTCAATCAAATTCTTAAAAAATCTGACAACCCTATGAAGAACTGTAAAATGCCTAAAAATATATCTGTGCTTTATTAATACTGAAAATAACCTAAGATGTGGCTAATGTCTTTTAAGCCCCAAAATGCAACACCTTCCAAGCCCAAGCTACAAATAGGCTTTGTGTGAGACCAGCTTGATTATGCATAATAATATTTCTCTGCAACTATGTGAGATTAGAGGAAATCTGAAAACTCTCTGTTTCAGCTTGGCTGCTTACATTCACAGCTGACTGAACACGGTTTACCATCTTATACAATAAGAACGCTGCCAGTGCCAGAGTGGTTACATTCTATTACATAGTTAGTCAGGTTGAAAAAAAATGACACAAGTCTATTGAGTTTAACCAATAGAAAAATGAACAAATAAACCTGCATATGCAGAACCCTATACTCACAGTAGGTCCAGAGGAAGGCAAAGAAACCCATTATTAAACACGGTCCGATTTTAAATCCTTCCTGATCTCCTTAGGTAATCAGATATTCCCTCGGTCAACAATCCCTAGTTTTATTACTTATAAATACTAATAGCCAGCAGGGCTGGGACAAGGGGTGGGCAGGAGGGGCAGCTGCTTTGGGTACTGTGCTACCATGTGAGGTAAGGGGTGCCACAAGGAGATTCGGAGGAGGGGATTTATGATGGAAGGGGAAGGCAGGGGTAAATATTGGCTTTTCCCAAGAAGTCAGATTTTAGGCATCCTATGCAATAGGATTTATATTTTTTTGGTGAGACACTCACTAAGAGTTAATTACTTCTAAAGAGATGCAGACACTGCAACATTCCTCATTAGAACAATGCCAAGAGCATCAACTTATTAGAATGTACACAGACACTCCCATTCGGGAATCAGACTTCCAAGGACATAGTTGAACATACAGATTTTTCTTAAAAGGATAGTTCACCTTTAACAAAAAAATGCCTATGCAGGTAAGGGATGTTTGTAGATTAAAACAAACTGTGCAGCTCTGACTAATGAAAAATAATACCCTTGCTATAGGTGTAGGCCATTTACATACCTTATGAAGCCTTACTGGAATACTCCCAGGACATTGCTAAGTACTCCCAGGACGTTGCTAAGTGAGGCCTAGTAATCGCTGCTCACCTCCACCATCACAGAGTGAGCTCTTTCTCTGATTCAGACCCCCTCACATACTCTTTCTCTCCCCTGATGCAGTAGCTCTGAGCTCAGTGTTTGAGAGCTCACTCCTGAGATGGTGGAGGTGAGCAGTGACGACTAGGCCTCACTTAGCAACTTCCTGGGAGTACTTAGCAATTTGTCGGTGAATATTCTAGTTAGACTTTATAAGGTATGTAAATGGTCTACACCTATAGCAAGGGCTTTATTCAACTTTAGTCAGTTCTGCACAGTTTGTTTTTATCTACAGACGCCCCTTATCTGCATAGGTAGTTTTGTTGCTAAGGTGAACTATCCCTTTAAATAATTCCAGGTATGTCTATAATATACATTGTATATATATATATATATATATATATATATATTGGTACCTGTTCCCAGGGCTGTGCGCAGCGGCTAAGTTAAAGTGTCATTAAACCCAGGCTATGAAAAACTCTCATTACATCCTTTTTAACAGAGTGTGTACACTCACAAATCTATTAAAGCATTTGTTTTGTGTAAAGTGAAATATACCTGGTTGATCTTGCCTTCAGATGTCTCTCTTATCTTCT